>JAWWTY010000106.1:114180487-114199571 GCA_035222235.1 Margarornis squamiger
CCCAGGGCTGGGGGCAGCTCTGCAGGTGGGGTCTCACCTGAGGGGGCAGAGGGGCAGAATCCCCCCCTGTCCTGCTGTGGGATCAGCCCAGGACACGAGGTTTGGTTTTGGGGCTGCCACTGGAGCTCCTTTCTCTCCCCACAAAGTGCCCAGAGTGGCAGCTCTGAGGAAAAAAACCCCTTTTTATTTTGTTCTACAAAGATTGTGAGATGCTTCAAAGCAAAGTTGCTTTCATGTTCCCTCTCCCTGCGTGGTTTGTCAGCTTGGCTGAAGAAGTGGTGCCAGAAATTATCACTGTAAAAGGGTGGTGCTTTGCCAGTGGATAAATATATATGTGTAGTTTAGCAGCCCTTATCCACAAACATTTAATGATGGAATTTGGCTCCCCATCCAGCAGTGTCTTCACAGCAAGTCAAACACTTTGTTGTCCGTCTCCCCACCAGGAAAACTCGCCCCCCTTTCGTCCCCCAGATGTGCTTTGGTGGCCCTGCTGCCCCACTGGGGGTGTTTCTGCCCCTCTGCTTCTTGTCAACACCCAAGTTGGGCAAGGGCCACTTCTCATAATTGCTTTTTCCTCCGTGTTTTCCTAAACATGGCTTGGCAAAGTCGCCGTGGTTTGGAGATTTGTCATCCTTTCAAGAGGAGTGGTTAAAGAGGAATGGTTTTCTCTCTTTTGCTGTTTGATACCAAGTGGATTTTTGGGTTTTCGTGGATTTTACAGGCTGGAAGGTTGAAGGGTTTTGAGAGATTAAAAAAAATAAAAAACCCCAAACACTTTCCTCTGTTTGTTTTAAAGGAAGAAAAGGAAATCAAAGGAACTGAGAAACAGCTTTAAATAGTTTTTAACTCCGAATTCTGAGTGCTTCTCTCTGGATACTAATGCTGGAGCTTGGAGCAGACCCTGGAAATGGCACATTTACTGGGAGAAATGGGGGGAAAAGAGCAAAGTTTGGTGCCAGTTGAGGTGCCTGGAGCTCCTGGTACCTCTCAGGTCACCCACAATGACATGGAAACGACAAGGACAGCGTTTTCCCTTTGCCCACCCTTCCTGAGATCCAAAAATGCTGTTCCTAGCACTGGAGACACTCAACCAGGATAATTTGAATGCAAGAGCCTTGGCTCCTCACTGGGGTTCAGCCAGAGGTTTCAAGTGCTGTGTCAGAGCCTGCCCAGGGGTTAGCCCTAAAGCCTTGTGACTACGGATATTTTGGATATTAAAAGGTGATATTTAATAGAACTCCCCAGAAGGACCAACCCATGGCTCCAAGGTGGTTGGAAGAGGAGACAATAAGTGCTCTGCCAAATACTCTGCTCCCTTTAAAGCCTTGATAAGCCTCTATTAAACCTAAAATGTGCAGGATTTTTTTCCTAAGGAAGTTAATCCCTCTCCTCTCTGGTCTTCATTAAAGAGAAAGACTTGGCTCTTACAATAATCAAGTTATCCTTGTGTGTCTGAGTTGCTGCTTAGGATGAGTCTGAACCATCTCTGGGCTCGGTCACAAGTCAGTCCTGCAGTTGGTTTGAGGTTAATTCTTCTGTCTTAGAAGATGAACACTTCAATCTGAAGGAAGGTGGAGTTCTGGTGTTTGAAACCCCCTGGACCATGAGCCCCTAGAGCTGTGGGGTTTGGTTTATTCTTTATTGATTTACCCTGATTCAAGTCCCCATCTGCTTCCTGGAGGCCCAGGTGCTGTCCCAGTGATGAACTTTTAATTAGCAGGTTTAATCACAGGCAAACCCTTTCTCTCCTGCTTTATTTTATTTTATTTTATTTTATTGGAAAAAACTGGGTCCACTGTGACCCTGTTGGGGTTTTTTTGTCCATCTTCTGCCTTTTTTCTTTTTTGCCACATTTTATTTTAATGCCTGGCAATCTCTGTATAAATAATAGCTGTTCTTTTCTGCCGGGCTTGTTTCTCTTGGGGATGAGATTAGTCAGATTCCTGCTCTGCTCTGCTTAGAAGGGATGCAAGAGAAGATTCCTTACCCTTCAGCTGGAAGGTTTTGGCTCTTTAAACAGATTGGTGAATTCTGGAAATTGCTTGTCTGGGAGATGGGTGTTTGTGCAGGAGGAGTTCTCAAATCCCTTGGAGAAAAGGGAATAAAAGCAAAGTGCCCCCAGACTGTGTAACACGTGTCCCTTAAAGAGCTCTGCCCCTGAAAGGGAGTGTTATTTAAGTGTTAGAGAGATGTTTCTGCCTCTTTCTGCCCTCTCCTTTTCCTCAGGCTTCCCTTTCCAAGGTTTTCCATTGAGCTGCTGCCCCGTGACAGCCTGAGCTGACAGCTCAGCCCCAGAGTCACAGCCCAGGGTCACAGTGAGCTGTTCCAGTCTTTGGGAGGGGGATTGTTTCCAGTCTTTCACCTAAAAAAACCTGGACATGGAGCAAGTGAGAGGCATTTCTTGTCGATGCCTTCATAGCAAAGCTGGTGCTGCCAAAGAGAAGATGCTGCTGTGCTGTTGGGTGGGCTGAACTGAGGATGTCCCTGCCCTCAGCTCTCCCTGTCACCTGCTTGCTCAGGGACCTGCCTTTGACCAGCTGCAGGAAAGAAAACTTTGTCCCCTGTGGATTTTTGCATGTAGCTTCAGTTCAGGGATGCTCTGGGAAAGGGTTTCACCCCTCTGGAGTTTGTCATCAGAATCCAATAAAATGGAATCATGGAATGGGTTGGACTGGGGGGGACCTGAACTAGTCCCATGGCAGGGACACCTCCCACTACCCCAGGTTGCTCCAACCTGGCCTTGGACACTTCCAGGGATGGGACAGCCACAAATTCCCTGGGCAACCTGTGCCAGGGAAGGATTTCATCCCAATATCCCCTCTAAATCTCTTTTACCTTGAAACCCTCCCCTCTGCTTGTGCAAAAACTCCCCCTCCCCTTCCTTTTTCCAAACTCCCTTTTCAATGCTAAAAGTCCTCTTTAGTGCTCCATCCTTTCATGACGAAGCTTCCCTTGTGATCCCAAAACTCCAAACACGTTTCCCAGTGTGACAATATTTAATCTCCTTGTTAATGTCCTTGTTCTCCTCCCCACAGGCTGTCCCACGGATTATGGTCCAGCCAGCCAGCCTGGATGCCAGTGCTGCCAGGATCAAACAGGTACCTGAGCACATTGCCAGGATGTGAGGAGAGAGCTTTGACATTCCCCTCCCAGAGGTGGCAAAAGCAGCTCCTTCAAACCTCTCGCAGTTCTGCTCTTGCCCCGCTGTGTGAGACAGTGAAACGCAAGCCAGTGTTGAGTTTTCTTAGGTCCTGCTAAAATCTGCCCCCCTGTCTTTGGCTGCACTTTTTTACCTGAAAGAATTAGCAGTTCATTAGCTAAAAATTAGCTGGTTTGCTGCTTTGAAGGTTAAATTTCTAGGCTCTGTCGCTGTCTGTAAACAGAACATATTTATTATCCCAATTGCGGAGTCAGTTCTCCATTTTACCATGATATCCATGTGGAAAAGGGGCTCTTGCTAAGATGGATTGAAAATAGAGCCTGGGATCTCCCACTTCTCAGCAGAACTTCAGCCTCATCATCTTCCTCCCACTGGGCTTTTCTTGTCCTGGAAAATGGTGTGTTGTCTGCAGGGAATACCCAAAGGAGGAGCAGAGCTCCCGAGTCCACCTGGACACCACCCTGGCCATAGAAGAGCTAAAAATGGCTTCAATCTGCAGGAGCATTTAAAAAAAACCCTTTTCTAGGTTGTGTTTTGTAACAGCAAGCCTTTGGTCCTGAAATTCCTGTAATCCAACCAAATCCTTCTTCCCTCAAAGGCTGCTTATGCTTCCAGTGGGAGGGGCACTTGAGAATAAGGGGAAAATCCTCTAGTTTGGGACACTTAACCACTATAAAAATCACAATATTTTGAATTATAAACAGCAGTGTCCACCTGAGGCAGGATATGGCCAAACCTGCCATCCTCCAAGCTCTTTTTTTCCCCCCTCCACATGAGCATTCTCCTCTCTCCCTCCCTTCCCAAAGAGATTTAGAGACATCCTAATCTTTTAGAGTACATGTGCTGGCACAAGATATTGATCTATCAGATTTAGTAAACTTTACAGCCAAGAAATCCATCACTGGAATGGGCTGTTAATCTCAGCAGGTGCAGTTAATTCCCTACTCTGGAAGTCCACGGAGCCGGCGGTGGCGAGGTGGGAATGGCATTTGGAAACAGGGACATAAATGACAGTTTAGGTGGAGGGGACGTGATTTATCAGCGGGGAGAATTAAGCCAAATAACTTGTGAGAGGCTTATAGATCATGGCTGGTTCCCATTCCATATAAATCCTGCTATTCAAACAGCAGATGACCATTCCTGTAATATAAATAATTTTTCAGTAAATATTGGGGGGTGTATTTCTTGGTGTTGACACTTTCCTTATTAATGGAAGGAGCGAGCTGACAATCCTCCCAGGTTTGCCGGCCTGACTTGGGATCAGCTTCCATCTTCTGGAGGCTGCAGCTGCAAGGGGGGCTTTAGACAAGCTGAAGGCCTTGGTGCTCCCCAGAGGTCCTTTGCCTGTGCTTTTAGCCCGGATATTTTGGGTAATGGAGCTCTTTGTTTCAGGTGAACCAGGAGGAGATGGGGAAACAGCCATCCCAACCCGCGCCGCAGACGCCCGAGGCGGACAAGAGCCTGGAGAAGACACCCAAAGTGCCTTTGCAGCAGCCCACGGGAGATTCCCAGGCACAGGACTCCCAGGAGGGGCCTCCAAGCCCTCTGAGTGAAGCCTCCAGTGGGTACTTCTCCCACAGCGTGTCCACAGCCACCCTCTCAGAGGCGCTGGCAGCGGGGAGCGATGCTGCGGCGCAGCCCGGAGCTCAGGTCCTGGCAGGGAGCGACTCCCCTTCTCCTGCAGCAGCTCAGCTCTCTCCTGACCTTCCAGGACACTCAGACAGCCCCTCTGAGAGCTGTCTTGGCACAAAGAGGGAGAGCCCACCCTCCTGCAGCCATCCAAGTGCCCACCCAAGAGCCAGAGACGGCGCCGAGGTGAACGGAAGGGATTTGAAATCCAGACCTTGCGCGTCTCCCGAGGCTGCGGGCGAGCAGGGAGGAGACACCCCCACAGCCACTGACACCAAACCCCTTCTCTCTACCTCCACTCCAAGGAAGGAGTCTCTATCCAAACACTCAGTGGAGCCAGCAGGACAAGCCAGGAGAAAGGAAACAGCTCCTGGGGCTCCGGAATTGGGGTTTCCCAAGGTTCCCCCCGAGCCCTTGGCCCAGCCTGGCGTCGCTGCCTCCCCCTTCAAGATCCAGAAGGTCAAGACTTCGGAGCTGAAATCCTTCACGAGCATGTTGGGGTCTGATCCCCCCTGCCCCCTGAACCCAGAGGAGCAGCAGGAAGGGGACAAGGGCACGTCCACCCGCCGTGGGCTGAGCCACAACGGGTCGGAGACAGAAGAGGACAAACTGGAGGTGGTTTCCGACCCCGAGGACACCAACGAAGTCCCCGAGTGGCTGAAGGAGGGGGAATATGTCACGGTGGGCACCAACAAGACGGGCACAGTTCGCTACGTTGGCCCCACAGACTTCCAGGAGGGGACGTGGGTCGGCGTCGAGCTGGATTTGCCTTCAGGTAGAGTGTTCTTGGAGCAGGGGGGAGGCAGCTGGAGTGTCCATGCTGGCAGTGCCCATCCTAAGGCTGCTTTTTTGGGATGGGGACTTCGTTTCCCATCGCTGAGAAGGGAAATAGGAAGAGTCTTCCTTTACTGTAACCTTCTTCTAGACCTCCAACCCAAACCATTCACTGCCCTGACTGTCCCTTTTCAGTCATTTCTTGGCTTCTCACAGTGGCTGTAGGAATCAGGATTGCTTTTCCATGCAGTTGGGTAAGGAACAGCTGCAGGAGACAGGCCTTGTGTCCACAGAATTCCCTCCTGGGCTTCTGCCCCGAGGATACAGGTGGCCAAAGCACAGCAGGAGTTGTGGGATTTACCTGAGCAGAGGCACATTACAAAGTCCCTTAATGATCTGTTTTAAAATAAGCTTTAAAATTGCAAAAGACTATTTCCCTGTCTGTGGGAAAAGCAGTGGGAAGTAATCATACACTGTCCACCAGGTCATACAGATAATTTAAGGTTTCTTTCAGCCCTCCTCATTTATCACCCCAGCCTGTGCAAGTGTGGAATTCCCAGAATTTAAGCTGTAATGTTTTTGGGAAAGCAGGGTGCAGATGCTGGGGAGGCTTTTCCTTCCTATTCCTGTGTGCTGCTGTGGAAGTGCAGTGTCTCCTGCAGGAGAGGAAGGTCATGGCTGGGATTTGACCTCTGCTGGAGCCCCAGGCTTCCCATCCCCTCCTTTCCTGGGACTTGTTTTCTCCAGGAGCAGGCAGGAGTTGGGGAAGGCAGTGGAAAATCCAAGAGACAGGCAGCAGTGAGAGGGTTTGAGTTACCCAGGGCACCTCAAAGCTCCTTATTTCAATGCTTTTAGCCAAGCCTGCAGCATTCCCAAGCCTGCAGCATTCCCAAGCCTGCAGCATTCCCAGCCTGCAGCATTCCCAACCTGCAGCATTCCCAACCTGCAGCATTCCCAAGCCTGCAGCATTCCCAACCTGCAGCATTCCCAACCTGCAGCATTCCCAGGAGCTCATTCTGTTTGCACATCCCAATAAGCAGCAGCTTCCATGGAAAAGCCAGGAGATTTTTAGCCTGCTGGAGACTCTTCTGCTGATGTTATTGGGGTTTTTCCCCCCCCCCCTTCTTTTCCCACAAGGATTAAGGCCATGATTTGTTGGAGCATAACTGGCTTCTGGCACATCTGGAGCTTCACTTGGGGAATGTGGTCACAGACTGGTGTCCTTGTCACACTAAAAGCAGGGATAGGAGACCAAATCCATAGAAATCCAATCCATTGGAGCCAAGGTGGTGATGGGGGTAAAACAAAGGGAACGCCCCTAAAACAAATGGGGTGACTTTATGTCATTTAAAGAGCTGTTGGATCTTTTCCCATTCCCTTTACCCGTGGGACTGGTCTCTGTCCCGCTACCCAGAAGAGGAATTTGAGATTTTGGGTTTCTTCCTGTTCTGTGGAGGGTTTGTGACACGAAAACAGTGACTCTCCTCATGTTCAGCTCAGAAAGCCAAAAGCTCTTTTAAATGTCTTTTTTTTTGTTTGTTTGTTTTTTTCCTTCCTTCCTGCTACTTTGCTAACGGGACAGATTATTTACCACTTTTGGGGAAATCAAAGAATTCCTCTGATCAGAGATAGAATTCCTCTGAATAGCAGGTGGGGAGGAAGGACAGGATGGAGTGTCCTGTCCAGAGTCCCTGTCCCCTTGCAGTGGCTTTGCTGGTGGTCAGCAGGGACATTTTGCCTCCAGGCTGAGTTTTTGGGGAACACTCATTTTCCCTCTCCCTGTTTTTGCCTTGCCTTCTCTGGGTGCCCTCCCAGTAGCACCATTTACACCATAAACCCATTTTGTAGGAAAAAATCCATCCCTTTGAGGTTGGCCAGGCCCTGGTACGGGTTGGGCAGAGAAGCTGTGGCTGTCCCATCCCTGGAAGTGTCCAAGGGCGGGTTGGATTCCCTTGGAGCACCCTGGGCTAGCGGGAGGCGTCGGGGTTGGAACGAGGCGAGCTTTGAGGTCTCCCCCAACCCCACCCCACGCCGTGACCCTCTGGCTCCCTTCCCACAGGGAAGAACGACGGCTCCATTGGAGGGAAGCAATACTTCAGGTGCAACCCAGGCTACGGATTGCTGGTGAAACCAGGCAGGGTCCGGCGGGCCACGGGCGCGGCGCGGCGCCGGAGCTCCGGGGTGAGGCTGCCAGCAGGAGCCACCACCGAGAACAGGAGGAGCAGTGGCAACTTCTCTGGCTCAGCCTCCAACCTGGCCTCGCTCACAGCCCTGGCCAAGGCAGAGGGGGCGTCCACCCTGCGGCTGGAGAAGAGCCAGAAGAACGCGGAGAACAGGAAATCCTGGGCCAGCTGAGGCAGCTCCAGGGAGCCCGTGGTGGCTCGGGGGACAGGAGCCCCCCATCCCAGCTGCAGGGTGGTGGCAAACACTGATGAAGGGTTTATTGTCTCTGCTCTGGGTGATTGACACGATGATTCCTCGCCTTGTCGCGGTGTTGGATCCACAGCCTTCGTTTCCCATCCCGGGGAGGTGATGGATGGCACGTGGCGGTGGGTTGGGGGTCACCTCCTGCTCTTCCACCTTCCAGAGGTAAATTGTTTGGATCCTGGCGTGGCTTCCCAACAGCTGCAAAGTATTCCCCACCCACCATCCCTTCCCTGGCAGGAAGGGCAGTTCTGCAAAGACCTCCCCAAAATAAGTTCCTTGCCAGTTCTGGAAGAGCCGCGCCCGTGTCGCGGAATCCACGGGGAAAGGGCAAGGTGGGAATGATTCCAGGCAGGGAAGTGAACACTGAGCTTTGCTGGGAAATAGAGAACCCCCTAAGCCCCCTTTGGTTAGAAAAGAACAGCCCTTGGGTTTTGTGACTGGGACCAGTGCTTGGTTGGATTGCTGTCCCCATTGTCCCGCTCGCCTGTGGAAATCAGCCCAGTCTTCCCAGCTGGTTTGGTGGGAATGGGAGGAAGGCCGTGACCCACTCTCTGCTGTCCTTGATCCATTCCATGTCACCATGGCAGGATCCCCTCTCGCTTCCCCTGGAGCAGCAGGACCTTCCCCTTGGTTCTTCCCAGGGGTAGCAGCACTCAGATGCTTCCCTGCTCCCACCCAGCCTTTGGAGAGCCTTGGGATGTTACCAGTTGCACAGAGCAGGGGGTGGGTGTCCTTCCTCCTAGTGGGATTCATCCAGTCTATTTATTGTTATTTATTCTTTTAAGAGACGAAACGTTTGCGCTTTACAATCACCCACAGAGGGGCCTCTCCTGGCACCATCCCCTGTGTCCATCCAAAGAGGGGGTGCCCCAAAGCCCAGCTCTCTCTTCAAAGGAGGGGCTTTTATAAAACTTGATTTTATTTTTTGGGGTGGCTGTGGCTGGTTTTTAAGTGCCTGTGGCACAGGGGATGGGGGGGTGTCCGGGCAGATGGACCGGCACACGCTCCTTTTTTTTAGCAAATCATGAAAAAGCCACAGATTTTCGTGCTCTGAGCTGTTTCTGTCCTGTTTAGTCATCCTGGGGGGGATTGGGCAGCTCGAGCAAGAGATGCTTTAGCTACGTGGGGACTATTTAGGATGCTAAATCAATGATTAAAGTTTAATATCGATCCAGTCGCTGCCCGTGGGTATCCAAGTGCCTTAAACCATCTGGTTCCCAGGTCCAAGGGAAAGCTGCATTGTCACCAGAGGAGCGAGGGATGCTCAGCGAAGGAGCTAATTATGCTGATTTACTGTAATTAATATCATTTATGCAGAAGGAATAAAATTAAAATAGCAACTAATCTGTAGCAGAAAGGAGCGGGCTGGGTTCCGATGCAGCCCGCGTAGGACTTCCAGGGATTCGTGTATCCTTCAGTGTTTCCTAAATTGTCCTCGAGAAATCTTAATATAAAATGTACAGAGCAGCTTTTAAAGGCATTTTTAGTGTACAGTTTTGCCCCTCTTTTCCCTTTGCACGGAGCTCCTGTCCAGCCAAGCCGTGATGGGAGGAATTTGGGGGAACAATTCACACCCCAAAATCCCAGCTTTTAAGAGTAAAATTTTATAGACACGACCCATACAATGAAACGCCTCGTTTTGGGGTCTTGCTGGTGAAAGGCCACCCTCCCATGACCTCAATGCCTCTTCCACTGCCTGGTGAGTCCTCTGAGCTCCCCCTGGCCCTGTTTCTATTGCACTTTGTCCCGACAGGCTGCAGGAACTGGGTGGGTTCAGCCCCAGCATTTCAGTCACCGGCTTTGGGCATGTCCTTGAGACTCCTCCTTGTTTGCTCAGTGGCCCCTTTTGGGGGGGATATGAAGGGAAGAACCTGCCCAAGGCCTTTTGAAGCCTCTTTTCTTGCTCTGCTGTCTGAGTTCTGTGGGACCCATGGAAAGGTGCCTGGGATGCAGGAGGGAAGGGGACAGACAGGAGGGAAAGGATCAGGCAGGAGGGAAAGGGGTCAGACAGGAGGGAAGGGGACAAACAGGAGGGAAGGGGTCAGACAGGAGGGAAGGGGACAGGGAAGGGGACAAACAGGAGGGAAGGGGTCAGACAGGAGGCAGCTGGGTTAATATTTCCCTGCTTTTGCTGCCCACTGTCCATTCCTGTGGCCTGTTTGTGCTCCAGCTCCAGCTGTGTAAGGATGTATGTTGGTGTTTGCACACCTGGGGCACCTGGTTGGAGGCTCACCTGGCTGACCCCGGCTGGATTTCCTCCCCCCCACCACGGAAACCTTGGAAAGGGGGAAGAAGGAGGGTTTGACAGACCGTCCTTGCTGCCTTCTCTGGGGTGACTTGTCCTGGAAGCAAAAGTCTTCCTTAGGGCTGGGATGTTTCCAGGCATCTGGGCCCTCCATGCCCCTGTTCAGGCTCTTACTCAGAGCTCTCTTGGGTTTCACCATCTCATTTCAACATCTCACTTGGCTTTTGAAACTAAACCTTCCCTCAAAGCCCAGCCTAAAACAGCCCCGATGCACCATGAGTTCCAGAAAGCCAAGCACATCCAGTTCAGCCCTGAGGATGCTCCCAGAGGACTTCCCTGACTCCCTCCTGCTCCCCCCCAGCCTTCCTGGGCCCCTGAGGTTTCTCCTGAAGGTATTTCCCAAGGCTTTTGGCACGGTGAGTGCACATTCCTCTCCTCAAAGCCACCTAACCAGAAACACAGTTAGAAACCCTCGTGAAGGGAATAATGGCTATTTTTTATTGATAACGTTAGAAAAGCTCTGCTCTCAGCCTAAAAAAAGGAGGAGGTGCTCTTCACTGGAGCCTCCCAGCCCTCAGGCTGGGCTGTGAATGGCTATGCATATTTTCCAAGACTTTCATGCACTTTAAAACAGGGGAGGAGAATCTTTAACGCGGGAACCGTCATTTGTCACATCTCTGGTGTCTCCTCGAGGCTCCAGGCTTGTTGGCCGTGTCCCTGAACCGTGGGGTGTCGGGTTCTGGTGTGGAAAATTGGGTTGGTGGGTTGGGAAGGCACCCCCAGCCCCCATGTCCTCTCCTCCCCTCCTCATCCTGCCCATGGGATGTGGGGCGTCCTTGACTCCAACTCAACCAAGAGGAGGCTTCTCCAAGGGGCTTTTTGGGTGGGTTTTTTTTCAAACCAAGACTTGTCCCTCTGTGTTACGATGAGCTCTTGAGGTGTTTTGATCTCCACGTCCAAAATGATGCCCTGTTTGCCCTGAGGACCTTGGCTCTTTGGTGGTTGATGGTGGAGTTGATGGGACCAGATTCTGGGCGTGGAAACACCACCCAAGTCCCTAAGCTGGGCTGGGAGCTCCTGTGGGATGGGATGTTCAACACCCCTGTCCTCTCCTACCAACCAGGAGCAGGAGAGTCCCTGTAGGAGCAGAGCCTGGGTGCTGCACATCCCACTTGGTGCCCGTGTCGTCCTTCCCCTGCCACTGCCAGTTCTTTGCACAAGACATCATTTCCCAGTGCCTTATCCCTGGGGCAGCAGCCAGTGGGGACGGAGGGGCTGGGTGGTCTCCCACCCTCGGGGCTGCCTGGATTTTAGGGAAGGATGGTGGCACCAAGGAACGGGCTGGTCACCCCACGGCACACCCTGAGCTGGGGCCAGGAGGGTCTTGTCCCTCCATCTCCTCCATTTCTCTGCCCTCCCCACCCTCCTCATGCCCCAGGACCGCTGGGGTTCCCTGCAGCCCCCACCACCCCCCGTGCCCCCCTCTGTGTCGGGGGTCTGTACATAGCCAGGGGTCACTGACACCCACGGGGGGGGCTCCGTGTACTTTAAACGAGCTGAAATCCAAAGAGACTTTGTAATGAGCTGTAAAGTTTTTGATCGTACCTGTACAAAACTAAAGGACTTGTAATGTTGTATGATACGCCTGCAGGGCCTGAATAAACATCTTCTCTAGAGCTGGGGGGGTCTCTGCTTGGTTGGGGCCGTTTGTGTCACCAAAGGGTTTGCAGTTCAGGTTGGAAAAGCTCTCCGAGATCAGGTTCAACCATTCCCCAAGCCGTGATTGACCCGTGTCCCCAAGTGCCACATCCACAGGGACTTGAAACCCCTTCCAGGGATGGGGAATGTTGTGGGTTGCTCGGATTCCACCACTGCCCTTTCCAGGAGGGAATTGTTCCTGATATCCATGGCAAGGTGAGAGCTCGGGAAGAGCTGCAGGAGGGGAAGTTGGTGCTCCAGGGACCTGCCAGAGCCAACCCTATGGACCAAAAAGGCCTGGGGGTGATGGGATCCCCCTCAATGTTTCGGGGCACTGAGGTGACCTTAAAACCCCTCCCTGGGGCTTTCCTTTCTCTTTGGCACCATTTTCCTCCCAAACACGGCTTCATGTTGGGAACACCTGGGTTTGAAACTGATTATTTTTGGGGGGGGGTGGGGGGGTGGGTTTTATTATATTTTGGCTCTTTTTTAACAACATTGATCCCACCATCCCCCCCGAGAGTCGGCGAGCAAAGGATGTTTTATTGGCGTTGTCTTGCAATCAGCACACGAAAACACAGCTTTTTTCCCTTTAAAGCCACTTCCCTTTAATGTTTTACCTTCTGAAATTATATTAAAAAAAACCCAACACTTTTTTGGCTGAAACACAGGAGCTGTTTGAAGTGGCATCACTTTGTTGAAGCCCCTCTCCTGTTGTAACACCTTCCCTTGTGCTGCCACGTTCTGTTCTTCAGCCAAAGCACCCATCAAAACAAGCAGCAAAATAAAAAAAGAAATTAAAAAACAGCTCACAAAGAACAGCTTTTTCCCCCGTTTTCCTTCAGATTAATGCCACTCCCATCTGCCCTGCTTGGCTTCATCAGCCCCCTGGTTTCACCTGAGGGATCCCAGGGAGGAGCTGCCCTGCCACGAGCTGGGCAGGTTCCTCAAGGGGTTTTGCTCCCCAACCTCTGATGATTTATTGTATTTTTCCATCTGCCCTGCTCAGCTGGTTCCTCGTGGAAAAGAAGGGTCAAGATGAGCTGGAAGTGGAGGTTTTTGCAAAGCACAGGCCTCCAGTGTGGGTTGGTTCTTTTATTTTTATTTTTTTTTTCCCAAAAAAGATCTTTTCAGTATTTCTGGGTTTCATTTGTGAAGCAGGGAGAGGGCTCCATCCCTCCTCCTCAGCCCAGGGTGGCAGCGGGGACCACTCTCCTTGGGAAGGGACTCCATGCTGGGAAAGGTCCTGTCACCATCCCTGCTCTCCCAATTCTTCCACATTCCCCTTCTCCCAAGAAAATGAGCTGGGAGACCCAGCCCTGGTGGGTGAGAGCATTTCCAGCTCCTTCCTAATGGTCGAGTCGATTCTTAGGATGGAAATTAGAACTGAAACATGTTTGGGATTAACTTGTAAAGAAAAAAAAACAATGATAAAAATGGCTCAAACCCATCAGTTCTGGGGGGGCTCAGCCTTCGATTCCAGATCTTGAGCCAGCACTGATTTACAGCTGGGCCCTTTTCTGGTTTTATTTTGTGTGTCCTTGGGGAAGTTTGGAGGCAGAAGGGCCAGGCAGATGACAGCCCCATGCTCCCCATCCCTGGAAGTGTCCAGGGCCAGGTTGGACGGGGCTTGGAGCGACCTGGGACAGTGGAAGGTGTTGGGGTTGGAACTGGGGTTGGATGGATGATGTTTTATGTCCCATCCAACCCATTCCAGGATTCCAGGATTCCCAGCCCAGTCCCTTGAGAAAACACCCCTCAGCAAACTCAGCAGATTTGTGGCTGGGGGTTAGGAATGTTTCCGTGCCCTCTGTGACATCTGAGAGGCCCAAGGACCAGTCTGAGAGGTGCTTTCACCCCAAAATCACCCCACTCACCACCTGCAGCTCCAGCCCTGTGGGAGTTGCCCTCCCCCTTGTTTTGGGGGGTCCATCCCCAGCAAAGCCCCCACCTCTCTCCACGGAGGGATTTTAGCCAGGGTGGCAGAACCCAGACACCATTTCAATAAACCAGCTGGTTTCTGTGACTTTGTGTCTCTGTGTGACTCACCTCGTTCCTCCACATCCTCTCCAGGATCTTCTCCACTCTCACAAAGCTCTTCCCACCCACCCCACAGACCCCCTTTGAGACCCCTGAGCTGCTGAGCCCAGCCAGGCCAGGATTAAAAAAAGGGTGGCCCCTCCTGCCTTTGGCTTCTCAAATTTACACCTCAATAATTCAACATCTTTTTTGTTTCATGACCAAAATCTGCTTCCTCCAGACCTCCAACAGCTCCTTGAGCAAGCAATTTCCACATTCACTAAGTTCTCCTGACACATTTTTAGCTCTCACTTGCACCCAAACCTTGGCTCCCACCCCAAAGCAGCTCTGCACACAAAGCACAACAAGAAGGAACGTGTCGGTGTCGAGTTATACATTTTTATTTTCTAATAGGTACAATACTAAAATAAACACAAATTAAAAAAAAGTTTTATTAAAACAAAACTGTACAAAAAAGCAGTTATACTACATTTTAATTACAGAACAGTCTACTGTCCAAAAGGCACTAATCCAGAATAGGAGATACAATGATACAGGACTCATTGGAACTATTTTAATCAATACAATAGAGCACTTGTTTCTCTGTCCATTCACATACAGAAACAAGGACTTTTGCTACAGTCATTACACACTGTTATAAATATGAGCCCTACGTGTAAAGGTGCAGTATCGCTCTCCCTGCGCCGCAGGTCGGCTCGAACAAGGAGTCATTTTCATTAAATTAAAACAAAAACAGGAAAGGACATGGATTGAGGGGGGAGGTTGACACTTCAGGCTGTGGCAGCACCTGCCAGCAGAGGAAGGTGTGATGGACACTCACCCTCACCTGCATTTCGGGGGGGAACACTGGGCTGGGCTCCTCAAGGCTCTGGGGTGGAGCTCAAGGGGAACTTCCATCACCTTGTGCCCAAAGCCTTGCATTAGTTACTCCACTGTATCCTGGTCTATCCCGTTCTCTGAGCCCTTCTTGCCCTGGACAGTGCTCTGTGATGGGCAAGTAACAATTCCCAAGCACACCAAGGGGCCTCAAGTCTTCTAGACTATTCCTTTTCTCCTTGCAAGGAGCCCCTGGCCCCTTGCAGATGAAGGCAGTGATTTGGAGGTGGTTTTGGAATATTCCCAACCATCAGTGCCATCACTGCAAGGGCACAGTGAGGAGATGGACCCGTCTCCCAAGGCTGCTCCAGCTGTCCTCAAACCAGTGGCCCAAACTGCCCCACTGAGATGCCCCCAGATGGAAGGATGTCCCTGAAGCAGCACAGGGAGAGCTACAAGCCAGTACCTCCTGGAAGCAAAGCTCCCCCTCAGCAGAGGTCCAGCTGTGGGGAACAAAGCCCCCCGTGGCCCTTCCTTCACCATCCCCTGTGGTGTGGCTGGAGATCCACCCCCTGGGACCCTCTGCTGCTTCTCCAGCACCCCTTTTCTCCAGGAGCAACTTCCCACCACGTGGATCTGCTCATCCTCCCACCCCCAGCTTATCCAGCTTCGTGTTTTGGCCCCGAAATGCCAGGCTGAGGACCAGCAGCAGCGACACCACAGAGCGTGGCTGGTGCTCCAGGAGCAACCACAGGAGCAGGCACAGCCCAGCAGGGGAGTTTTGACTTGATGATGGGCACAGTAAATGAAATATCTTGTCTTTAAGCTGAACAAGCAGCCCTTAAGATCAAGACCAGGGTGTACCTGAAGGGTTTGATTGATGATGATGATGATGATGATGATGATGATGAAGATGATGATGATGATGATGAGCAGCATCACCTGACTCGTTCCCGGTGGAGGAGGCTGCAGGCACAGGCAGGAGAGGGATACTGCACCTTTGGAACAGTGTCATACACATAAGACAAAGACAGGCATCTGGATGTTAACAAAAATAAGTAACAAAGAAATATGATTAAACAAAATCTCTTCTCACATCATCCTATACTACATCCTCCTTCTGCTTAGCAGAAAATTGTACGTACACAAAAATACAAATACACAATTTTGTAGAACAGTCTGATTTTAATATATTTATATATATTTATATTTATATGAGTGGCAGGTTAGTTCATTATATAGAGCTTTTTGCACTTTTGGCTCATATGCAACAAGGCTTTATAAATTCAGCTTTAGCTTTCATTCAGGTTTTATAGCTTCTTGAACATTTGTTTTCACATTTAAAGCAGCATCCAATTTGCAAGAGGAGTTGGTGGTGGCTACAGCAAGGATCAGGTCAAGAGGTTATTTGGGGGCGCGGGGGAGGAGAATATACATTCCAGTGTGTGTGTGTGTGTGTGTGTGTGTGTGCGAGTGCTCATGGAAAACAGCCCGGAGTGGGGACAGCCCACCCCAGGATCCCATGGTTTACCTCTTGAGGTAGGTGGGACACCTACAGCAGATGAGACACAGGGGCTGCTTTGGTGGGGGCAAACAAACAGGAAGGTGGCAGATGCTGACAGAGGGAGGGGTGGAAGGAAAAGGACCCGCTGGGGCGACCAGCAGGGATGGGACACTCTTGGATCGCTGATTTGGTGACACATGGAGTGACAGGAGGTGGCTGGAGCCATCCCACACACCCACCCACAGCCCAGAGACACGGCTGGCACGACCCCCAGGGCAGGGGCAGTGGGACAAAGCCAAGACACACAGAAGTGGACCCAGGGAATGTGACCCCCTGGCACCTTGCTGGGGTTCTGGTCCCTCGCCGTGTGGCTCTGCTGCTGTTCCACCGCCCTGTGCCCTCCCCACGCCACCCACCTGCCTGTCAGTGACAAACCACTTGGCTTAGAGAAAAGCATCACTCAAAAAGGCATCTCAGAGCAGGGCAAAGGCTCCACAAACTCTTGGTTTCCATCAGCACCCCGGCAATGGATCCCCACGGGATCACTGCTCGTCTCAAGAGCCATGCACGCCCTCCAGGCTGGTTTCCTGCTCTCTGCAGGAGAGTCCTCACAGCTCTGCTTGCCAACAGACATTCCCCAGGCCTTCCCACCTCGGATGTTCCGTTGGCAGAGTGAAAACATTTTGTTCCTAATGAAGAAATAAAACATCTCCACACGGATTGCTTTCATTTGCCGAACCCTTAAGTGGTGCTGAAACACCTTCATGGTGTCCTCTTATCTCCTTTCACTCTGGTCAGAAGAAATTCCCCTTTAACACAATTCTTTAAACTACCATTTTTCTTTTTTTTTTTCTTTAAACCCACATAAAATTCTCACCTTTACAAAATTCTAACCACCTGCCCATAGTCAGGATGATTTTGACACAAATGTTTAGCAGGTGCCACTATCATCAACCTAGAAATAATTAAGAATATAGGAAGGAACTGCCTCTGGGATTCCAGAGAGGCTTTGGCTGCCCCATCCCTGGAAGTGTCCAAGGCCAGGCTGGGCTTGGAGCAATCTGGGATAGTGGAAGGTGTTGGGGTTGGAAGAGGATGATGTTTAAGGTCCCTTCCACCCCAAACCATCCCGTGATTCCCAAAGGGGACATGAAAGTTGCATTTTAGCTTTTGCACCCAGAGCCTGGTTACCCAGAGGGGGATGTTTAACACCCAAAGCTCTTTGGATCTGCAATCCAAGGGGCAGTTTCCTACTGAATTCCACCCAGGCTTCCCCCGTCTCTGCCATCCACCCCCAAAACTGGAGATTTGCAAAGGTTTGTCTGAGAAATGAGACCCCCCCAACACTGAAAACCAAGGGGGGCAGCAGGAGGAAGGAGCAGGGTTTTTTCCCAGCTGAATTCTGGACTCCTCTGGAGGGATGAGTGGAGGGATGCAGGGAGGGCTCTTTTCTTAAGAGGGAAATGAGGTCTAACCCTATTCCTCCAGCTCTCTCTGGAGTCCTGTTCCTCACTTAGGCACTTTTTAAATTGACACTAAGGAAAAAACCAAAACCAAACAAAAAACCCCTAAAATTCGAAAAATACTGCACATACTTCCCACTTCCCTGGCTTTCAGCAGCCTTGGGAAGATCATGGAGACCAAGAGGAAGACAACCAAGGCAATTTGTCAGGAAAACAGTGCTCCCCCATGGCCACAACTGAATCATGTCACCCTTTGACACAACTGCTATGGAATGACATCGAGTTTAAATCTGTTATTCCCAGATTTTCTTTCCCATGGTGGGTCCGTGGCACGACTTCATCCTACTGGATCTGACTTCCAGAGGGACACGGGCCTTTCCTAGTCTAGGCCAGCAGCACTGGTGGGAAAAGTGCTGCCTGGAACCACCCAGAACAACTCTGGCAGCAAAATTAAGGAGGGTTGGCTTTGCTGGGATTTGGAAAGACATTCCCAGAGCCAAAGTCAAGGCAAAAGGGTTTTTGCTTTTGGGTTCGTCTTGCAACGGGTGATGGAATGGAAAATCTGCCCCTCAGGAAAGACCAGAGAGGGCTCTGGTCCCACAGCAACTAAAAAGCAGTCCCCAGCTTCAGTTCAGCACAAGCCTCAGGAAAACACCCAAATTTACACAGAAGCCAAAGAAAGAAAGAGAAAATTCAGTGGATGACACTGAAAGATGGGAAAGCTCAAAATCCAAACTCTGGTTTTTACTCATTTTTCCTTGGGAAAAGTAACTTCAAGTTTTTCCAACCATCTCCAAATCTAAAGCAACCTCGTAACAACGACAAAAAGAAGCAACTCTGGCTGCAAAAAGAGATCCCAAACCTTGGATGAACAAAGTGACAAAGGGAACCACCACCACCACCAGGACACTCCTGGGAAAGCTGTGCAATTCCAGGCACCCCGCCCCAAACCCTCCCATGTAAAGCACCTGAGCCAGGAAAACCCACTGCCCCACTTCAACCAGGTTCCAGCACCAAGGGCAAGCCAGACAAAATAAAAGGGAACAAAAAAGGCCAAGCTGGAGCAGCCTGGGAGAGTGGGAGGTGTCTCTGCCCACGGCAGGGGTGGGATGGGATGGGTTTTAAGGTCCCTTCCAACCCAAACCATGCTGGGATTTCGTGAGCGAGAAAACAGGGAGGGACAAAATGAAAACGGCACAAGTCATTTGGTGAATGGAGAAGAGAAGAGAAGAGAAGAGAAGAGAAGAGAAGAGAGAGAAGAGAAGAGAAGAGAAGAGAAGAGAAGAGAAGAGAAGAGAAGAGAAGAGAAGAGAAGAGAAGAGAAGAGA
>JAWWTY010000106.1:114200981-114226556 GCA_035222235.1 Margarornis squamiger
GCTGGGCTGGAATTGCCAGAGAAGCTGTGGCTGCCCCTGGATCCATCCCTGGCAGTGTCCAAGGCCAGGCTGGAGCAACCTTGGATAATGGAAGGTGTCCCTGCCCATGGCAGGGGGTGGCACTGGATGATCTGTAAGGTCCCTTCCAACCCAAACCATTCTGGGAACTCCCCTGCTGGACAAGAGCATGGCTCAAATGCCAGTAACAACCCCAACTGCTCCAGTGACCACACCAGCAAAGATTCCAAGAGGTTTCCCCTTTTCCAGAAGCAGATCCAGATCCTGTGCTGAGTCTTTCCCAGCAATATATTGAATTTCCCCCCCAATTCTGAGCCCACCTAAACTCAGCCCTTCTATCCAACACACTGAGAGGTAAGATGCTCCTGCTGCTGCTTCCACTCCCAAATCCCATCAAACCTTCTAAAGGGAAGAACAGCTCAAAGGTGTCAGGGAGAATTTATGTCATTTGGGGCTGGAAAAGATCTGCTCCCTTGCCATGATGCAGAAATGAGACAGAAAACTTGGGCAGTGAGCTGATACCCTGAATTCCTGGCTCTGGGTTGCTCCTGAGGACATTCCCAGCCCTGTCAGAGAGAGAGCAGCAACTTCAGCAGCAGGCAGACTTCAAAAAAAAAAAAATATTATACCCAAAGTCAAACGTGCTTTGAGGAATGGAATATATGCTTAATATTCTTAATGGGATATATTGGGTGAGAGATATTAATTAATAATTTACTTTCATTATCTCTTTGCCCTCCTTGAGCGATCTGACGGATAAACTGTGTAAGTAAAATGTATTTTTAAATCTCAAATGATGTCAAATATATCTCAGAAGGCTGAATTCAACCTCTTAATTAAAGAGGTGGGTTATTTAAGCTCCATGTGCCATCTCACCGTTACATGGAAGACTTTAATTAGCCGAGGAGAAGGGAGAGGAGCTCAGGAAGCTGATTTGGGGCGAGTGACAGCAGTGAGTGAAGATGTGTCAGAAAATGGGTATTCTTGAAAAGAAGCTGCTCCCTCTGGCACTGTGAGTGTGGGGGGGAGGCTGGGCTGGAAGAGCTCAGTCCCCACAGCCCTGCTCTGACCCACAGTGACAGTCCAGAGAAGCTGGAAAGCAACTGGAGAGCCAAAGAAGAGCCCAAGGAATCTTTTCTGGATGGGGCTAATTGTCCTAGACGTGACTAAGAATCTCTTTAGGTACCCAAACCCCCTGGAAACCTGTGTGACAAGGTGACTGCAGTGGGACAACAGAACTATGGGAAAATGTGGGATAAAATCTGGGTAAAAATGGAGCTCAGGCTCTGCAGTGCTCAGTGGCCAACAAATGTCCACAAAACCAGAATTAAAAGGCACAGAACACCCCATGGCAGATGTTTTTTTTGAGAATCTAGTGACTTGTCATGGAAAAATGGTGTTATTTTGGGTCCCCACCGTGAGTGGCAAGGGTGGTGTCCAGCCAAACCTGCAGCTGCAGGAGATCTGGGCATTTTTGAAGGAAAAGGGGACTTAGCTCCTAACCCCACAGCAGGTTAAGTGGGGTAACAGAGAGCTCGAGGACAACATGGCAGGAAGGGTGGGTGAGGCTGCCAAAGAGACACCAGGAAGGGGAATTGGGAGGGGGACAAGAGCCACTTCCACTCCCTGCTCCAAGGAACCAACGGGGCAGAGGTGAAAACACAGCATGAGTTCAGGGCTCACCTTCCTCAACCCTACCACTCCCAGGGAGCTAAACCAGGCCCTGGGCAATGTGTCACACAACTCAGTGTCCTTTTTGTCCCCCAGCCTCTCTGAGAAGCACATGGAGCGGGGACCAGAAAGGCAGGAGAAGCAGCTTTGCATAGAGAACTGGCCTCAGCTGAGCCCCTGCTGTTGGAAGCCCCCATTCACTCGGGCCATGATTTCAGTTTCCAGAGGGTCTGTGCTCCAAGTGTCACTAATAACACTGGTATTAAAGAGAATTAGGGGGCGGGAGATCTTCTGTTTTCAATCCCAGGGGAGACAGAAATCCTTTTAATCGTGCCCATGCCAATCCCCCTCGTTTCTAAAGCGGCTAATTACACGTCAGGGACACCCAGTCACTCAAAGGAGCTGCCACCCCTTTCCCTGCCATCCTGCCAGGCATTTATCCTGCCCACCCCAATTAGCCTGGCTGCAGTTTGAAAGGACTGAGCACGAGCGTGCTGGATGTTTGGAGGAGCAGAAAGCACCCTCTGCCATGGAACACAGAGGCAATAAATGGCAGGCAGGGGCTCCTGCCAAGCCATCTGAGGGAGGGATGCACTGCACATACAGAAACATCCAAGGCCCATCACCAGCTCGCTGCAGTTTGATGCTTCTGGTTCATTCCTGCCTGAGTTGTTGGCTGGAGCAGCCCAGACCTTCCTGAAAGAAAGGGGAAGAGCCCAGCACTGCAGCCACCCAACCCATCAGTTCATCTTGTGGATCAGCCTCATCCAAAGGGGCGTTCAAACTGCTTTGTGAATTCTCCCCCTGCACTCCACATGGCAAATCCCTTTCTATCTCCATGACAGCTGTGGCTGCCCCATCCCTGGAAGTGCCCAAGGGCCAGGCTGGGAGAGTGGGAGGTGTCCCTGGGTGGGACTGGATGCTCTTTAAGGTCCCTTCCCAGCCAACCCATTCCACGATTCCCTGATAAAAGCCACAGGAAAAGAGGCAGGGACAAACAAATCCAGGCTATTCTGAAGCGCCAAGGCCTCTGTCTCACTGTTGCCACCGAGATAACTTTCATTGGTTTGATTTGATTTACATTTTGTTGGACAAAAACCAACATCAAATCGCTGTCACGTTACCGACAGTCCTCAAAACACCCAGCCCAGCTCTTCTAGTTACAACCCATTTCCCACGAAGGAGAAAGATAATTTCTGTGTATTTTCAAGTTGGATTTGTAGCTGCCATCTCTAGAGAGCCTCTGGTTTTCATCAGTGTGCAACATCTTCAGCCAGGCAGTTTAAACCCCACAAATTTGACAATAACAAGAGAGGCTGAAATGAGGGTTTTAGGGCTGTGCCTCTTGGCCAGTAACTGATCCAATATCCTGAGTAAATATCCCAGCTGCTAAAAAGCCCAAAGGGGGGAATGTTTTAGTCTGAAATGTCTCTTTTAACTCTTCTTGGGAACTTTTAAGGTACTTTTTGGTCAAGCCATCAACCTTCCCTTTTCAAGGGATCACAGTGAAAACTCCACACAAAATCTGGGTAATCGACACATGGTAAGGGCACTGACATGGAACACAGTTTTAAGACCACTCCTGCCACCAAAGATTCCTGCCCAAAGCTACCCCAATCCAAAGATTATTGCCAACAAACTTAAGACTTGGAGCAAAAGAATGTTATCAAGTGAAATAACTTCAGAGTGCAAGAGCTTCTTGAGTGGGAAAGCTTGGCTGAAATAAGAGCCAAGCTTATTTTAACCAAAAAAACCCCCAAACTAAAATCTGCTGGTCATTGTCCAGGGAGTTTGAAAGAGGCTGAGGAGCACTGAGGGGTGAGGGCTGCACCAGAACAGAGCTGGGGTGGGAGGAGAAACATAAACCTTCTGCTAAGAAAATTATTAATTAAAATGAGCTAAATGAGTGACAAAAGTGTGGGAGGTGGATCTTCTCCAACTGAACATCCCCAGCTCAGGAGGAGGGGCAGAATCTCCCAGTGAATCTCAAGAGATTTGCAGGGGAAAGTGTGACCCCAGCTTTGGGCTGGAGTTCAGGGCACACACAGGGAACCAACATCCTGCATTAAGGCAGCAATTCTGAGCTTTGGGAATTCTTACACCAGTTTTGGTGGCTTTATCCCCATGAAAAGTCACATCTATTTCCTTATGAAACCCTGTTATAAGTACCATTTTTTTTTCCTAGCAGCAGCCAACAGCAAATACTGAAGGAAAGAGGATCCAAGTGATTATAATGTGACTTTTCCCCACTCAAACTCTTTCAGCTTTTGATAACCACCAATTTGGGATTTACTGACCCAGAATTTCCAGCTTGTCACAGTAGTCACCAGTGGGCTTAAGGTAACCCCAATTTTTCCTGTAATATGTGAATTTTTCAGCAGCAAGGCAAGGATGAATCCTCACAAATGAAGGCAAAAACTGATCTACAAATCACAAACGTTACAAAAACATGACAAACTTACCAGTCTGATGTTAGGCAATGAGACAAAGAGAGTAAGTCAAATATCCCTGAAGAACTGTGTAAACAGAGCAAATAATTAATGACATTTCTAACTTATGGCTTGATCTGAGCCTGGAGCCAGACCCTGCAAATAAAGCTCCTCTCTATTAGTAAACTAGAAAAGTTAACTTTTATGAACAGCAGAACAGAAAAAAAAAACAAAACCCAAATTAAGAAAACTGAACAAGTTGACATGTATAAAGCAGAACCAGGGGACACCCCACCCTGAGCAGCTCTGTGTGGAATCACAGAGTAATTCAGGTCAGAAGGGACCTCTGGAGGTCTCTAATCCAGCCCTGGCCAGTGGAGTTTTGAGGAGCCCCAAGGTTTGGAATTTTACTGCCTTTCTGGGCCACTGTTTTGCCACTCTGAGTAGGGGAATATTTCCCTTTCCATCCATCTGGGATTTCCTTTGATGCACCTTCAGCCCCTCCTGTCTTTGCTGTGCCCCTCTGAGAAGAGCCTGGCTCCTCTTCCCTGGAATCCCAGAACGTCCTGAGTTGGAAGGAACCCATCAGGACCATCAAAGCCCAACTCCTGATCCTAAACAGGCCCCCCCTCCCAGTTAAAACCAACCTGTTAAGACAGTCAAAAACCAAAACATGTCCCCAGAGGCAGCCTGGATAAACCCAGCCCTTACAGTCTCTGTCCATGTAACATGGGCTCCAACCCTCACAACACCTCCTGCCCACACAAGGGTCCCACAAATGATGGCCAGAGGGGGTTAATCCCTTTCCATGACCTGCTGAAGGCTCTTAATGAGATCCCTTAATTGCTGCAAGGCTGCACTGCTGACACATCCAACACAACCACACGTATGTTTGTAGGGTATTAAGAAGATCAACAGATACCAACTCTGCTGATTTTGATCAACTCTTAATGCTCCTGCAAAAGTTTGGGATGCCATACTTCAGGAGAAAAAAGGTGGGGGAGTTAAAAAAACAATCCATAAAAGAAGTGGAGGTAGAAATTGTTGTTTTAAGAAGACGGTAAGCGACGACAACTCAAGTATAAGGACTTTGTGAGGGTCAAAATGACAGCCAGAACTTACTCGACGAAGTTAAAAGCAATCTGTGCCCATCACAGGGGAGGAGCACCTTAAATAATCTCTTCTCTACTCACAGAACCAAGAGGTACATCTGGTCTGCCACCAGACCCACTCCAAGGGAACCCACACGAGAACAAACTGCAGTGGCTCCAGGTTGGCCACAACAACCCACAATTGAATTGTAATGCTGTAAAAACGAGGCTTCATTTCCAAGGAAATCCAGAGACAGGAAGATAAAGACAACTCCCATACCATGACAAAAACCCTAGAAGAGGCTGAAGTGCAGGAGACACTTCCCACCTATTCATTTACTCCAGATCACATTGGCTTCTCCTGGTACCATCCCACCAGCATCTGGTCCACTATGGCTAACCCATGTCAAAGCAAGGGATGACTCTCCAGCTGCAAACTGCTCACTGTGGTCTCCCAAATCCAAGGACAAATCCCTCCAGGGCACCCTGGGATCAGATGAGGTCTCGCTCCTGCCTCTCCAAGGAAAGCCAGAGCAGACAGAAACACCCCAGACTGGGACACCAGGGAACCAGGAGTCTGATTCCCCAGTCACCTCTCGTTTTCCCTGGCAAAGAGATGATGTGGGAAAGCAGAAAACCTGGGCTTTGCCAGGGAGCTGCAGCTGAGGAGGATGTGCCCATCTCCAGGGGTTTGCTGACCTGCTTCACCTTCCCAGGGGATACTGGGGCATCGTGTCAGCAGCTTCCTGACAGTGACAGGCAGAATTCAGAGCAGGTAATTCCACATTAGATGGTGCAGACACACAGTTCCAGTGGTGTTCCTTTGCTCCTGCATCCCACGAACCCACAATCAGGAGACACAAGCCCTGTATCACTATTTTTACTCTCCCCTATTGCTTTAAAAAGGCAACGCCTCAAACAATGACTTTTTTTTTTTTTATCACAGACACTACAGTAAGCAATATTTCTTTCAAAATTGCAGCTGTCCAACAGTTTGAGCCTGTTCTTTTGAAAATGAAGCAGCCAGAACAAATGGTGGTGGCAAGCCCAACGTAAAGAGGTCATCGATTATTAAAATCTCCTTACTATAAATCGTGGATGTTGCTTGTCAAGCTCGCTGCGCGACTGCGGAATGAGCAAGCAGGTAAAATTCCACTAAGGCTCGAGTTTGCTCCATCATCCTGCTGTGCAAAAATAGGAATCAAAGCTCTCCCTGCCCTCTCGCTCCTCAGTGCCCAAACAAACATTCAGAGAGGCAGCCAGGAAGGAGCTGCAGTGGTGCAAACGCTGCTGGTCCCAGCCCTGCCTTTCCTGAGTCCGCCCTGATGCTGCTCAAGGAATTTGCCTACTTGAGAAATGCAATAAAACAGGAAAAAAAAAAACCCACCCAGACGGCTTCACTCTGCTCCAGTGACCTACACCTAAGGAAAGCACATCAATCTCCCAAGGAAACGCACACGTGGAAGCCGAGGCCAAGCCCTCCCTATACATCTTCAAAGGTACAAAGAGGTGCCAAGGTGGCCCTTGGAAAGCACAGAACCTCCTCCCCACTGGGCTCAGCAGGTTGCCCAGGGGAGCAGATGCCAGGCTGGCCCTGCAGGGCTTTGGGCTGCCCAGAAACCTGCTGAGGAGCCACACTGTCGGGGGTCACGGCGCTCCCTGCGAGTTTAGGGTGAGGAAGGGATGAGTAACAGCAAGTTCCCTTTGCTCCCTCTGTCGGGAGAGAAAAGGGAGCCCCACCCCTCAGCCTGAGCTCTTGTCCCCTTTTTAAGCCATCCCCGCATCAACTGGGAAGATCAAATGGAATGTCAAAGAGACGCTGGGGGAATTTTCCTGCGCGTCTCACACGAAAAGCCCCCGCGGGTCCTTCATTTTCCCTTGTTAAGGTTTTCCTTGCCCGTCTCTAACACTTCCCGTGCTGTTTCCATCAGAATGTTTCCTCTTACCGGCAGCAACACATCATTTTATCAGGATGCCAGGAGATCATTTCCACACAATGCCAGCAGATGTAATTTTCTTAGACGCACACACAGTTCATCATTTAGATACTAAGATGACAAGGTGAGCGCAGGGTGACTCTGCAATGCAAGTTTGCTGTTTGGTATTTGGAATTCTCAAATGATAAAAAAAAGACTTATCAAATATAAATATCTTTAAGAAAAAAGTAACAAAAGTGCTACATATGATCAAGGAAAACAATTCCATTAGTTCCTGCTACTTAAAGTAGGTTTGCTTTACAAATATTACCACATCCATTATCAGTATGGCTTCCAATTATTAATTAAATTGCTCGTAGCAGTATAGCTTTCTCACACCTTAACAAAGACAGAGTAAAGAGAACACAAAACATTCACACCCCATTTCTCAGGTAAGAGATCCTCCTGCCTTTAAACAAACAAAAGAAGTTCACATTTAGGAGAATATTTATGCTCTGATGGTTCTCTAGCAAAGGTCAGATGTCAAAAGTTCTCCGATAACCTTCCAGGCTACTCAGGACGTAGGCATTAGTTACACAGACGTGTAAAAATCCACTCCCCCATTCCATGACCTTAACAACCTTCCTGGAAAACATTGCTTTTGGAAGTGGCAGAGCGGAGAGGGGAGCAGGGTGGGGCCAGAGGAGGCGAGGGGAGGGACAGAAGGTGAAATAGTTAATGACAGATCAATAAAGAGTCTAGACCTCTTCTGAGCAGGCACTGCCAGCCATGCCAACAAGGAATAGTGGTTCTGAGAAGTGGACTGCTGTCCATTAGACATTCAGCTCGTTTGCCATTTGATCCCAGGCTGGGCTTCACCCCTGCTCCCAGAGGCAGAAGGCAGCACTGCCCCCCCAAGCCCCACAGCTTGGGAGGGCAGAGGAGTCCGTGTGGAACCCGTGAACACCGCCCCAAAGTGTGGGAACGTGTTCCCAAGGGACATTCTCGGCACAGCACCCGGAGTGGATCCAGTCACTGTAGGACCAGTGAGGCACGGCTTATTGCAGCTGGAAATCCTTTATTCCCAGGCTCAAGAGGGGGGTTCTGAGTGTTCTTTTTACTCTCTGCTGGTACTCCCAGTGTGGTGTCCATCGACCCTGTGCCACTACCTCAGCTTGCATCCTTTCAGTCTCAGGGAAGGGGAAGCGTACGGACTATTTATTGTTTCGACACGATCTCTAAGGTTATCCAAGATTTTTTAAGTGTAGCCTAAGACTCGGAATTGAGGGCTGTCTAAAATACCTGGAAGCACTTTGAATGCTAAGACAGAGCAGCAAGATTAATTAATTTTTTTTTTCCTTTTTTTTTTTTTTTTTTTTTCTTTCTAGCCACTGGGGCCGGGAGAGGGAGGTTGGTTGGTTGGTTGATTGATTATTTATTGGGAATTAATACTGAGAGAGTATATGCAAAGGCTGAGGGCACCATGCCATCTTCACAGAACAAGACCCTAACAGCTAAACTGACGTACAAGAAACTGCAAAGTTATACTGTAAGAACACATATTAAGGACCGAGGAAAGTCTGCTAAGGTGCTACGTCTAAAACTAAGTTACTTCTCGCCTTGACCCTCCCCTTCCTTTGCATCAGTCGTCGTCGAGAGCCTCTGTCTTGATCTCGTTGGCTCCTTGCCGGGCCAGCGCCAGGATGGTGTGGTTGACTGCTGCCATCTCCACGGCTAAGGAAATGGGGTCCTGGTGGTCACTGTGGCTAGTGCTGTCGTCCTGGGGAGGTGGGGAGGAGCAGAGAGAAGCAGGGTTATGTGGAGGGCAAAAACATGTCCCAGGTCATGGGGTTGAGTGTCTTGGTTTGCATCTGAATGAAGTCAAACCTGAGTCATCCCGGCTCATTAAGGTAACTGACTGGGCTGATGGCATCTACACACTGAACCAACTCAAGCTGCTCTTTCTGGCAAGCATCAGGTTCTTAAAATGGTTAAAGCAAGTGTTACTTGTGATCAAATGATTAAACTGTGGAATTTAACCAAACCAGGGGATACCTGCAGAAACAACTGAATTACAGAGTGGATTTAGGATTGATTTCCCTCGCTGTGGACACAAAGGTAAGCAAGGCAAGGAGTGGGGGACCCAACCTGGGAGGAAAATATTAAAGATAGAAGTCCTACACGAAGTAAGTCAGGAAAGCAGATTAAGACAGGAATCATTAGGCACTGTCCAAATTCGTGCTTGTATTTGGAATGCACAGTTCTGGCCACTCCATGGGCAGCCCTGCCTTGGTGAAACAAGATGAACTTTAAGGTCCCTTCCAAGCCAAACCACTCTGGGATTCTGGGATTCTACTGAAGGGACACAACAGAACTAGAAAAGGCAGAGAGAAAAACACCCCAGGGGAAGAGGCATGAGGTGACTTCCTCACCAGGAGAGGCTGAACACACTCAGCTCCTCCAGTCTGGCAAAGAAATGGCCCAGGGTTGGTATGGGAAATGTTTAATGCAAATGTTTGGGAAATAGAGAACAATTGTTTGTGGTTTCTTTAGCATCTCATAAGCAAAGGCACTCACTGAGTGACAGGGTGCCCCAAGCAGCAATGGGAAGCACTGCTCCACCTCCCACCATTCATTCACCTTGGGATTCACTCACCTTTAGGTCAGACTAAAGTCAAAATGGCTTTCAAAGGTTAAATAAATCCAGGGAAAAGGAGTCTGCTGAAAACTATGGAAATTGAAAGGGGATACACTGCCTGGCTCAGGAAGCCTCTCAAAACTCCTGCCTTCCAAAAGCTCCAAGATTCTGAAATAATTCTATATATAGTTTAAAAGTACTTTTTTTTTAAATACTGCTATTGGCCTCACTCAGAACCAGGACACAAACCCAGCCTAACCCTTGTCCAGGCCAGTATCCTGTGGAGACACTGAATTCCCACAGGGGTAAGGAAAAAGAGGCTGGAAATTTTGAATTATGATGATTCCAGTCCCCTTGGGTTTTTTGGCAGTCCAGGGGGACTGGAATCATCATAATTCAAATAGGGAACTCAGGGCAAAATCATGGTGTTTCCCCCTTCTTAAAACAGGGTATTAACAGTTATCACACTGTGATCCTCCAAGTTTTTTTAATTAATATTACTTACAGAGGGGAAATGATAAGCATTTATCAGTCTCCCAACAGCCTTTAAGTGGTGAATTTGTGAGACTGACAATTTCAAATGTGCAGAAAGCATTTTCAAATGAAGGTGACGGATGGCAAATGTTGAGGAGGACCAAAAATAGCCAGGGTTTGGTAAAATCCTGAGGTTATTTAAAAGAATGCATTGATTTACAAGTGTCTGGTAAATACTGTGATGTGCACGCACTGTGAGGGCCTCTCAGTAACCTGCAGAAATAGAGAGCCCTGAATTCTGGAGTTTTAGGCACTTTGTTCATGTTTGGATGACCTTTAAAGCAGACAGTTTATCAGATTTTAAGTGTTGCTGTGAAAACCAGAATCCCTGGTTTTCCCAGCCTGGGCATGTGAAATGGTCACCAGGAGAACTTCCATTCAATCCTCTTTGCTGCTGATCACCCCTCACAGAGGAGCCCAGCCAGATTCCTGAGAAATGCCATTTTTAAGGCCTCTAAATGAAGATCTTTCAGTTTGAACAACCAATTCATTACCCTTTTCTGGTTAATGCAGAGAAGGAAAACACAGTTTGGGAGTTTACATCAGGCTCCATCCCCGTATTCCAGTCCTGTTTTGGACTGACAGGGAGCACTTCCTAAATATTTTATGACAGTCACAGAGAGGCTTCTCATCACCCAGAGCCAGAAAAGTTGGTTCCCCCAAATCTGCTGGGGGTGACCTCTAAAAAGGACCTCAAAACCCACCAGCAGCAGAGCAGCTGGGGATGCCTCTGCCAGATATTCCCTGTGCTGGGGCACTGCCAAGGGTGGGAGGGACTCATTGCAGGACACTCAGCAGCAATTCCACCCCACCAGCACCTTTGGGAGAGGGAAACCCACCTCATTCTCCCAAAGGAGTCAGTGGGAATTGCTCTGCCCACCCCAGATGTTGGGGTGGCACAGGGTGATCTCACATCAAAGCCAAGAGAGACCTGGTGGAGTCCCAAGCACACCCAGCCCTGGGGAATGGGGGGTGTTGGCCAACACTGAAGGAAAATTGGGAAGGGGATGCAATACCTGTCAGGGAGGTGTGTGAAGGAAGGGCCACCAACTTTAGGGTAGGTGAGGGCTCAGAGAGCGGGAATTTTGCTAGAGAATTTAAAAAAGAAGTTGCTGTCAAGGGTTAAAAATAACCAAGAGAAGAGAGAATAGGCAAGAATTAAAATGCAAAACTGAACAAACCAAAAAAAGAAAAGGACAGGTAATAAACAATCCACACAGTGGCACATTGTCACAGAACGAGAGGGGACAGGGCAAGGGAAGGGCAAACTTCAGCTCAGCAGACCCTTTCCCCCCACCCTTCACCTCTGGTCTGTCTCTCAGTGTCTTAGGGATGGATCCTGAGACGTTCCTGAAAGGTTCTCCCACAAAACAAGGCCAGGACTTCCCAGGAGGGTGCTCAGTGCCCACTGTCCTGCCAGGCAAGGCTGGCACAGGGACCATAAAGTGTCCTGGGTGTCTGGGCTCAGAGCAGCAGCTCCGAGCAGCTACCAGGGGGCACTTCTTGCAGAAAGGACCGAGAGGTGCAAGAGCTGTTGGTGCCCAACCCACAGCAGAAGCTGTGTAAGAGCTGCCCATCCTCTCCTGAGCGTGGGTGGCCAGGGCAGTGCCAAGGTGTGAGGGGCACTGGGTGAGCTGCCGCTCTCCCCACGTGTCTCATACATTGAGTGTGGTGTGAGGGGTGTAACTTGCTTGTTTGGAGCAGATCCTCCTGTCTTCTTCTACCTTCTCTGCTTCTCTGCCTCCCTCGGAACATCTGCCCTCCTCCTCCCCGTTGCGGACTTGCCAAGTGTCCTGTTGGAAGGCAACAAACCCACGGGGGTGAACACTGGACACTCCCATCAGAATTGCAGCAAAAGAGCAAAAGGAAGCCAAAAAAGAGATGATTTAGAAGAGGTCAAGGGCCTCTTCCTGCATGGGGGAAGTGTCCCTTTCTGGGCCACGGGGCTCACCTGCTCTGAGTAGTCATTGCCGTCGACGTCGTCGCTGTTGGAGTGACCTCCCGGGCTCTGTACGTCTATGCCATGGCTCTCCAGGATTGCTGCTTCTTCGAAAAAACCAAATGGATCCCTCATTTATCTGATGCATCGGGGTCATTCAAGGTAACTACGGGGTTCTGGGGGGTTTTTACAGGAAGTTAGAGCAACTGGAGGAAGAGTTAGTTCTTAGCCCTGCCCTCTTCACTCTCCAGGATTTGGGAGCACGTGAACAAACACTGGTTTGCCTGAAATCCTCCCCTGCCAACTGACAGGCTTCTTTGGGGGTAAAAACCCTTCTTTTCCAGCCAGACCTATTAGAAATTAGCTGAATTTCTAATGTGCTGGAGCAGCAAAGGAATTCCCTGTGGATCTTCCCACCTACTTTGGACCAGCAGGATTTGAGGGGGGCAGGGAGTGTCTGCCAAGAGATGGAGACATTTATGGAAGCACTTCAGGGATTTAAGAACACACATCTCCATCTCCCAGTAGGATCCATGCACCTTAAGCTCCCTCTGGTTCTTTTTAAGCTCCTTCCAGCCCTTCTCCCCAAAGAGTACAGACACAACCTGGGGCTGAGTTTGTTTTGTTCCCCCCACCCCTTCTAGAAGCAATTTCTCAATAAAAACCATGAATTTGGGTTAAATTCATTAAATGATGTAAGAATTTTAATTTTTTTTATTCAGAAAAATTAAAAATGCAGAGCATTTGACATAAATAAACCCCTGCTAACAGGCAGGTTTGGATCTCTTTTCATCCACGTGCTGGAAGTAACTCTGTCTAATATCTAAGTAAGGGCATAAAAGGTGGCATGAATGGCAGGGGTTTGTTGAGTGTGGCCACTGAGGGGAGTTTACTCTCCTTGGAGTGTCTTCTCCACATTAAAAGGTCTCCTTACAAATTCAGAGTCACTTCTCATTTCCTTACGATCACCTTCCTGCACTGAGAACCCGCAGGCTTCGCTCTGAAGTGACTTTTGTTCCATCCTGATCATCAAGAAGAAAAAAAATAGGGCTTTGTTCCAGCCACTTGTCACCGTGGAAAACCTTGGAAAGCTGGAAGGAGCAGCTCTGAAGCCACCACCAGCTCCATCTCCCTTATTTAAAATTCTGAGGGTTTAGTTTGCATTTGGGGATGCCCAAAGGAAACAGAGCATAGGGAAAGATGAGTCTCCTTCCACCAGCAAACTTCCCTCTTTGCTTTTTAAAGCTGATCTTCCAGCAAGACTTTGCAACAGCACCATTTTCCCTGCACTGATGATGGAATTCTACAAATTAAACTCCTACATGTACTTCACAAAAGCCCTGGAAGGGCAGGAGAGTGATTTTCCTGATCCCTCCCCATTTCTAGGGACGGTCAGAACCTCGAGCTGCTGTGTTCTGATGGGATGGCCAGCTCTCCTGAGCAGGTCCAAGCCCTGCAAACAGGCTCTGGGATACATTACCGATATTGGCTCTTCTCTTGATCTCCTTCCTCCTGTTGGCAAACCAGTTGTACACCTTGAGGGAGGTGACTCGCTCCAAATCCGATAACTTTTTTCCTAGCAAAGGAACAGATGGAAAAATAAAGCACTTCAGACATTTGTCCAGAGAATTTGTGGCTGTCCCATCCCTGGAAGTGTCCAAGGCCAGGTTGGACAGGGCTTGGAGCAACCTGGGATAGAGAAAGGTGTCCCTGCCCAAGGAACAAGATGGTCTTTAATGTCCCTTCCAACCCAAAACACCCTGTGATTCCACGAGATAAACCCAGGCAGCACTGAAAAATTATTACAATTATTAAAGTGACTTTTATGTGCATCAAAGTCCTGCATGCAGGTGTTATGGCACCAAAAGCCAAATATCTCCCTAAAAACATGCCTTTTTCTGGTCATCAGTCTAAAAGAGGGGAGACTGGAAGGGTTCAGCATCACAAGGACATCATGGAAACCTCTTCAGCTGGCCTTGCCCCTGTTTAAAATGTTCCACGTAGCTGCATTCTCCGTTCTCTGCAGGCTCCACAGGGATGAGACCCCCCTGCCTGTGACTCTTTCTCCAAGTTTATTTATTCAGCACACAAAACATACAAAGCACCTGTGCAATTGCAGCAATCTGCACACTCAAATAAGTTGGGAGAGAGGAGACAAGTGAAAGAAGGAAAGATCTGGGAAAAAAGGCTGTGCACCAGGACCACTGGCTGTATTTCACTGCTCCTGAGACACAGCATTTCAGCAGCCTGTCCCACAGACCTGCAGGAATCAAATCCCAACCTCTCTGGTCCTCTACCCAGGAGATCTTGCTGCTCCCAGAACCAAAAGATAAGAGCAAACCCATCAAAGCTGCAAGAAGGGAATTTTTCAGTAGGTATCAGGAGAAAGGGCTTTGCCATGAGAGTTCCCTTGTGGAACAGGGGCCAGAGGTGGGAAAACTCCAGCTTTGGAGATGCTGAAAACTGAACGTGGTAAAGCCCTGAACAACCTTCTCTGAGCTCATCCTGCCTGACCAGACGATCTCCAGAGGTCCCTTCCAGCCTGAGCTGGTGTGAGTCTGTGCTTTCCTGGGACTGTCCCAGCTCTCTTCTCCTGGGTAAGAAGTGATGGGATGGGAGAAAACAGCCTCAAGTTGCACCAGGGGAAGTTCAGGTTGGATAGTGGGAACAATCCCTTCCTGGAAAGGGCTGTCCATGCCTGGCACAGCTGCCCAGGGCAGGGGTGGATTCCCATCCCTGGAGGGATTTAAAAACCCTGTGGATGTGGCACCTGGGGACATGGGTCAGTGGTGGCCTTAGCAGTGCTGGGAATGGTTGGACTGGATGATCTCAGAGGGCTTTTCCATCCTCAATAAACCTGTGATTTTATGCTCACGCCTCAAGCCTTAGCTTTGCCATCATTAATTTTTATTCTGGTTATATAAAAATCTAAATATATCCAAACCACAAGTTCTGACATCTCTGTAAATGTTTGGTTAGCAAACCCAAGCAAAGGCAGGTGCATCCAGTAACATGACACTGAATATTCATGCTCCTCTCCCAGGGATGACTTCTCCAGGAGCAGGGAAAATGCAGCTTGGTGACCCCAAGTCCTCCAGGTTCTAACCCAAGATCCCCCTGCCTGGAAGCTGCAAGGAAAAAGCTGAGCTCCTTCAAGGACCTGCTGTGTCAGGTTGGACTCAATGACCTTGGAGGTCTTTTCCAGCCTCAATTATTCTTTGATTTTATGTGTGATCTGCAGACATCAGGCTGGGAATGACACCTGAGTTGGTTTGGGGCAGGAAAGCAGGAGCAGCTCCTCACCTGGTTTCTGGATAACTGCATTACAGGCATTGGCAATTTCTTCTCTCTTTGCCTCGTCTGGATATTGGTTTTCATTGAAGTAGCTGCAAAAGGGGGGAGAAAAAACAAGTTTTCTTCAGAAATCAGAGCGTGAAGGTTCCAAAGCAGCTCCACTCAAAGGTGTCAACTGCTAATTTATGCACCAATCTTACAGAAATACCACAGATGGAATAAGTTCTATGCATAAGGTAATATCAGCCTGCACTCCTGTCCACATGGAGAGGAGGAAACTTCCCAAATGCCTCAGATAAATGAGTATTACCCCAGCATTTGGAATATCGTGCCAGGAGATATCAAAGAATCAAGCAATTCTGTGCATAGCAGAGTTAAGTCTGGCCAGTGAAGCATCACGTCCAAAACACCCCAAACCTTAGCCCTTGTTGATTGTAATTCATTTATATTTCCCCCTGGCACCCCCCAGCTTAGGTAGAACAGTTCACAAATAGAGTGACAATAACTGTTCCCCATTTACTTTGATCCCTGGGCTGATACATACACATCCATACCTACTTATACATATGTATCACCCACAAATCCTGCACTGCTTCTGAGGGAGATGGCACAAAATCACACAGGGAGATTTCCAGAGTCAGGTTATTTATTTATTTTTTTTTTTAAAACCCCACCATTTAAAAACTTTTAAGTCTTCCCCAGGACACCACACCGAGCCCAGCACATTTCCAACAGTGTTTTTCCCAGAACAATTGTGATCTTGTTGTGCTTTATATGCAGCAAACATCCTATAAAAGTTAAAACTGTTTCCTCTTTGACTTTGTCTAACTGCTTTACAGATTTTAATGAACCGATTTCCATTCTCCAGAGCTTATCAGATCTGCATGAAAACCAACACCAAGTCCTGTTTCCTTCACTGGACTCTGACAATCACACCATAAAAGCAGGGGCTACCACTGGTTTTTCCCTGCAGATTATCCCCCAACTCCTAATCCTAGGAATTCTTTTATCAGCTTGGATCAGCAGCACGTTCAGCTGTTGGACAGCTGCTCTGGATTTGAAAATAAGATATTGCCTTTAATTGCACATCATTTGGTGCTTGGGGATTCAGGCATATTGAGGCAATTATTATCATTTTCCAGGCTCATATTTCTCCTCCAGTGGATTGGCCCCAGCCCAGGTACTTTCTATGGAAATCTGGATCCTGTTCCACACACACCAACTGCTCCTGCCCCACTTTCTGCACACTCACTTTGCATTTCAGGCATCCCTTCCCCATTCACAGGGTTAGTTACCCTCACAGCTATGCTCACAGAAAGGCTCCTACTCCAAAGTTGCTACTCTGAGTAAGAGCAATCCCCCACCAGCCAAGAGAGGTGCAGCAGCATTAATGCACTTCCAGAGGATGTGCTGGTTGGAGACCAAATGGAAGCACGGGAAGAGCTCCATCTTCTGCAAAGGAAGGATTTCCAACATTTCCACCCAAAACACCCTCTGCTCCCTCCCTGCACCTCCAAGTGGCTCGGAGAAAGGGAATTTGGAGGCTGGCACAGGTTGCCCAGAGAAGCTGTGGCTGCCTCATCCCTGGGGGTGTCCAAGATCAGGTTGGATTCCCTTGGAGCAACCTGGGAGAGTGGAAGGTGTCCCTGCCCAAAGGTCCCTTCCAACCCAAACCATTCCACGATGACAGATCACTGGCAGCTCCAGCAGTGCCAGCAGCAGGAACAATCCCTGAATTACCAAAGGAAGAGGATCAGCCCCATTGTCTCCTTTCCCTCTCCTTGCCAACCCCACCCACACTTGGCACAAGGGCTCTAAGGGCTGGTGATCCTTCTCCTTCTCTTCCTCTCTTTTCCCTCTTTATTTCTCTCCCATCTTTATTTCTCTGCCCTTATTCTGGCTTGGCAAAGTCCAGCTCTCACATTCCACCCCCCTTACTCTGCTCTCAGTTTGCTCTAAGGACTGGGATCTTGTTAAAACTGAGAGCTTGCCAGCCAACATCTCTGAGACCTGGAGTTTGTTGTGGGACTTGGAAACTCGTTAAAATTTTCCTCAAGTTCTTTGTAGAAGTTGAGAGCTTGTCAGCCAGCACTTCTACCATTACACAGCCAGCTAGTAGCTGGAGTTAAGGTGACTATATAATAAAACATAATAAAAGGATGAGTTCCCTGACACATGGGCTGCTATCTTTGTTCAACCAGATGAGAATTTATAACAAAAATCACCATCCCTGGACATGGTAATTTTTTAAATTATATTCCTCCCTCTTCCATATCGATCACCCTTCTGTGATTTCAGCCTTTCAAGAGATGTGTGGGTCTACCTTAACCTGCAAGTTTCTCTTCAAAGGGGTCGTGCTCTGTACGAAGGAGCGTTTTTGGAGAACGAAGCACTTGGAAAACAGAGCAGGAAAAGCTTTTTCCAGTAGTCAGTGATGGGAGCAGAAGCTCAGGACCCCAAGTGCCTCGTGACAGAACATCTCCCACACCTGCAGAGCACTCCACTCTCTGCCCAGAGCCGAGAGTGACCTCCCCTGTTAAGTGCTGGGAGATGAAGGAACACCAAGACATCACAACTGATGTTCCAGGGATGCACTGCATGAGCTGGAGCCCCAGTGAGGAATCCACGTGCATGAACAACCTCAGCCAACTGTGGCAGCCACAACAGCAATTGGATGGACTCCCTTTGCTGACCAGAGTGTGGAGTCTCCTTCTCTGGAGATACTCAAACCCCACCAGGCCATGATCCTGTGCAACCTGTTCCAGTGGATCTGCTTAAGCAGGGAAATTGGACCAGATGACTCCAGAGGTCCCTTCCAACCACAAGCACTCTGTGAAGATGATTTATTTTGTTTAGGGGTGCTCGTCAAAAGCCAAGAACAAACAGCACGAAAGAAACCCCACAGAATTAGAACACCTGAGGGATCTCCACAAAGATGTCCCCAAACCAGAAGGTGAAGCTTTGATATCATGAGAGATTATGGCTCTACATCATCTGTGCTCACAATGCCTGATATTTATGGGGAGAATTACAGAACACTTAAATGGAGAATCAGTTTATGCTTGAAGCTGATGGAAGGAACTGAGACACCAATTAACGCTGCAAAGACAACACAGGAGCCTAAACATTTTACAGCCGAGCAAGCAAAACTTATTTCCTCAGATCAAAATGTATCTTTTGGTATTCTGAAAGAATTTTCTTCACATTCTACACATTCCTTACCTAAAAAAAGATGATTCCCATTGGAAAATCTGAAATTCTTTTCACCCTAAATCCCTGTCCTGTGAAACAACACCAAGAATCTGAGCGGTTCTCAGGCAGCTCTCCTGGAAAATAAGATGTTTTCATGGAGATCAAAGCTAAGGGGGTACCAGAGGGCAGCTGGAAGGGCACAACCCAGGTAGTCAAACTGAGAGGGCACTACCCAGGCAGTTAAACTGGAAGGGCACTACCCAAGTAGTACCCAATTTTAGACCCTGCCTCTGCTTCCACAGGTTGGATTATTCCTTACCCACATTAATGATGTTCATCCTTCTCCCCCCACACGTTCAAGTTGCCTATTAACTTGTTCAACCCTAAATTTGTGCTCCCCAAAACTGTATCTTCTCCTGACAAGAGAATCCCAGAATGGTTTGGGTTGGAAGGGACCTTAAAGATCACCCCGTTCCAACCCCCTGCCACAGGCAGGGACACCTTCCACTAGCCCAGGGAATCCAACCTGGCCTTGGACACTGCCAGGGATGGATCCAGGGGCAGCCACAGCTTCTCTGGCAATTCCAGCCCAGCCCTGCCCACCCTCCCACCCAACAATCCCTTCCCAATCCAACCAAAAAGATTAAGGCCATAATATTTTTCTCCACGACCATATTAAGCTTTCAGCCTTTGATGGGGTGCAAGCTGCTTCATCAGAGACCACCCTCAGGAGTTCCCAATCTTCAAGGAAAAGGTCTCAGAGCTACAGGCAACCAAAACCCCCAACCCTAATTGCTGATTTGCATCCTCAGCCTCCAAATTCTCTGGGCACACACTCTGCCATCACATCACGCTTCACTCCCATCCCTTCAAGGTCTTCATGGCTCTTGTGGGTGACACACCACGACACAAAGCAGGACATTCAAAACCTCCCAACCCGTGGCACTTGAGGACGTGGTTTAGTGAGGAACATGAAGATGCGTTGATGGTTGGACTTGACCTTAAAGGTCTTTTCCAGCCTTAATGATTTTATGGTTCTGTGATTCTAACAATTTCTGGAAAGCAGCAGTAAAGAACTGAATTATCAAAACAGAAAAGCCATGGGGAAAAAAAAATCCGAGACTTCATCACTGACTATTCTGTTTGCTCTGTAGGAATTGTGAAAACACTGATTTTTCTGACTACAAGTTCTTCTGGCAAGCAGTAAATTAATTAATCTGCCTCCAGTTCTGTTTCTTATCAGCCAGGTAGACAGGGGAAGAATGCAGGATGTCTGAATTTCTCTTCACAGCCACAAAGCTCAGCCTGCTCACAGCCTGAGAAGTTCCTGAAAGCCACGGATGAAAAATCTGAAGCAACATGAACTTAAAAGGAAATAAAAAAAAGGAGCAGGCACAAGTAACTCCTGCAAAGGCACACTGCTTTCTAGACAAAGGGCAGCTGTCAGCTGAATACCTTCCATGAAGAAACCAAATGATCTCTTTTGTAGGAAATGACAGTGGAGGATTAAAATGAAAAGTGGCCAAATAATTTACATGAGATGAGAATCCAGATGATGGTAAAGAATGTAGATATCCTTGAAGCGGTTTCATTTCAATAACACTGAAGCCTGGAAAAATTGCAGATTCAGAGAAACCCTCTTTCTTTCAGGGATAATGTGCTTAGGACAATGATGGAGAGGGAATCCATCTCAGCCCTGGGCTCTGTCAGGGAAGCAAATGCCTCCCCCCACTTCTCCAAGGTGCCCCTTTCTGAATTCCTGCAATAGCTGCCAATCTGTCTTTGATGGTTTTGCTCCTGTTCTCCAGGCTGAGATAGGAGATGCATCAAGCACGTTCCTGATAATCCACAGTGCAAGTTCTGCTGGTTTGGATCAGCTTGGCAGCTGCCAGGGAAGTGTCTGAAACAACCCCAGCTATGGGGCAGCCGAAGGATGGGCAGGTCTGGTGCTTTTCCAGACAGATAAACCCCCTAAAACCCGCCCAAAAGGCTCTGGGTTGGGGAAATTCTTCCTTCACAGCTTGACATAATGGTTAAAGCTTCCAAGGGTGGGAGTGATTCACAGGGCAGGGGCTCCAGTGTGTAGCAGGGTAACAATTCATGGCACGGGGTGTGCACACAGGGCACTGTCCCTGCAGCAGGGATAATTCACCCTGCAAGGAGTGGCAGGCAGGAATGCACAGCTGGGTGTTTGCTGGAGGACAGCAGATGTGCTGCAGGCTCAGTCCATCACTGACCTTGTGGTGTTGGCACCCCTGGGTTCCCACTTCCATCCACGCAGTCCTGTTGGGATCCAAGAACTGAATCATGGAATGGTGTGGGTTGGAAGCACCTTAAAGCTCATTCTGTGCCATCCCATTCCATGGGCAGGGACACCTTCCACTAGCCCAGGTTGCTCCAAGCCCCGTCCAACCTGGCCTTGGATACTTCCAGGGATGGGAAGTGCATCTTCCCTGGCACTCAGGCTGCAGTTCAGCTTAACACAACTTAAGCACAATTCAAACACGTCCTCTCCTTCGTTCCCTTTCTGCAGGAACGTTCTCTGCCCGGCTGCTTCCCTGCTCCAGCCTCCCAGCCGTGCCAAGAGCAGTGGCTGTGCAGCCAAGGGAGGCAGGAGATGGCTGGAACAGGCAGCTGGGAGCAGCTCCTCCCACACTCCTCCTCCACTGATGCTGAAAGCAGAGGCAGAGAGAGGGGCTCCAGGGATGGATGGATGGATGGATGGATGGATGGATGGATGGATGGATGGATGGGAAAATGGAGCTGCCTACCTTCCCCAGCTGACCCCTGTTGATGAACACAAGATCCTGCTGTCACCTGGGCTGGAGCTCCCTGCCAAACCCAAATACACACCAGAGTCCAAGCTGCTCCTTCAGCTCTGCTCAGATGCAATTCCAGCTCCCTACCCAGTTTCCCTCCAAAGGGTTCCTCTGTTTTCCACTGACGAGTCACAGAGAACACTCCAACAGTTACCAACTCATCTCTCATTAGTAGATTTATCAGCCCAGTATCACCCAGCAGCCAGAGGCCACTGTTCCAGTCTCTGTGGCTTTCAGCAGAACTATTATTCAGGCTGTCAAATCAATGGAAATATTTCTGAAGTCGGTCTGTCATCTGTGCCGGAGATCTTCTCTCCACGTGGCATGAGACAGACTGTCACAGGAGTGACATTCAAAGCATAATCTCATCAGCAAGTGTAATGACTAGTTTATTTCCCAGTAAATACTGGCCAGGAATATCCCTAATGCCATTTTCAGCGAGGTCAGCAGCTGACACCATCCATTTTATGTCCTGATGTTTCTACAGATTGTGTAATAATGACATGGGTGTCAACTGAAGAGCTCGCCCCTCAACAGAAAGTCATTTCTGGTTTTGACAGCAAAATTAAAGCTCAAAGGTTCCATCTGTGCAGAGGGTCTCTGATGGAGCTGGGAACTACACCAGAGCACCATGTTCTCCTTCCCCCAGGACTGCAAAACAACCAGGCAAGGATGGGAGGTGCAGCTGGAGAACCCACCCAACCTCTCCTACACCTCTGAGCAGAGGTGTCTCAGCTGCTCTGGCACTAAACCCAGACCTCCTGTTTGACCTACAGAGATTCCCAGTCCCTACATGAAAAACTGGGGCTTTATCCAGTGTAGAATCCTCACCATAACTTTAAACCCCCTTTGGCACTAAACTGCTTTTTAAAATACTCATTTTTTTACAAATCTGTCTCTCTCTCCCAGCTTGAGCTTCCAAGGCCAAGGTCCTGCCACGCTCTGAGCAGGGACAGCACAGTCTGTAAGCCCCTCACTGGAAGAGAAGTTTCATTCTTGTGCTTCTTTCCATGGCAAGTGCAAATCTGGAGGACTAGATCACCTAGAGCACCAGACACACATTAACTGCAATTATTCCCCCTGTCAGGATGTGTTTGTGTACGTGGAATTCCACACTCGTGTCAGTGCACTTTAAAAAACCTCACAAGACAGAGCTGACTCTATTCTGGTTTTACACATCAGTCGCCCAAACTTCAAGACAATCATTTTACTGATGTTTCTTAGCAGGAACCTACTCTGCAATGGAGATTAAAATGCCAAAAACACACCTTGCACTGGAGCGGAGAAGCTGTGTGACCTTCAGGGCTGATGTAACAACAAGGCTTTAATTTTTTAAACACCACTTCCTCACAATTTTGACAGCAGTCTCAAGGACCACAGCCCTATCAAGCTGTTAATATTATCTGAAAATTTGTTTAAAAACAGAATTAATTGATAACAGCACTGGAAGCCTGGTACTTGCAGAAGATAATCTGTGCCTCCTAATCTCCAGCACCCTCCTGTCGAGATAATTAACAATTAAAAAAACAAAAAGAAGAATAGTTAAGACATTGGAGGTGGTGATTTACTCTTCCTTGTAATTGGATTTGGTGATAAGAGTGGTTTTGAAATGCCACAACAGGCCTGCTCTGAGCAGAGAGCTTTGGAGTTTGGAGCCATCTGAACACAGAGGGACCTTTTTCCTGGGAATATTTCCATGCAGACCTACAGGCCACAGGGATATTTATGGGCATTAAATCCTCTGGCCTTAGTGACAGGTAAACAACTCCTTGATGGAAACAGCCACGGGACAAACATCTCATTTTCACTTCTGAACTCTGGGCAGGGGAAAGAGTGGTTTGGGTTGCATGCTCTGCATTAGCTGGTTCTCCCCAGGCAAGCACAGCTCAGGCAGGGTCAGTCCCTGGATGGAACAGCCCCAGACTGATCCATCTGGAAAGGAGCCCTGGCTGGTTCCCACCCTCTGGGAAGGGCTGTTTTGCTGTTGGTGACCCTCCATCCCACCCAGCCATCCTCTAATCCACGCTGTGCTTATCAGAGATACCATTTGTGAGACAACACAGGATTCCAAGGCTTTATATGGCAACAGAAACAACCAGCAAGACTTGGAGTTTACATTACTCAACCCAAACCATCTTCTTCTGCCCCCCTGGAGAAAATACTCCACTCAGCAGAGCCAAAACTCAGTTCCCAGCTCTTCCAGAGTGATGTATTCCCAGAGAACAGCCTATCCTTGCCTCAAAATCATGGGAAGTTCAGCCCTGGATAACAAAAAATGTGTTGACATAAAATCAGCAAGGCCCCTCAGGTTGTTCTTAGTTAAGCCTCAGTAAGGTCTTGGTTTCCAAAACTCTGCAGTCCTTCAGGCTGGGAAACTCGGAGTCTCCCTCTGCCCTAAGGCTCCAGGAGGGGGAAAATGAGCTTTTTGTGAGAAAGCTTGGCTTGGGCTGACAGCTCCCAGCATCCTCACCAGCACTTTCCCCCAGAATCCACAGGTTTTTATCTTCCATCTCCAGCCTCAGCTCAGCACTGACAGCCCCCACTGCTGCTGCATTTTCAGGAAATAAAAACTGACTGAACTGCAGGATCCGAAAGGATTCCAAAGACAAGGCAAATTCCTGCAAGATATCCAGCACCTGAAGTCAAGGGGCTCAGGATCAAATGTGATTTTGGGCTCATTACACACACTTTTAATGTCTGTACCTCCAAGACCTGGGCTAGAACTGTTATCCCATTAATTGTTATTCAGACAGAAAGCAGGAAAAGCTATTTAATTTTTCAATACCAATCTCTTGTCTGCCTTGCAACCTGAATGCAACACAGCAGATGGATATAAGCAACTGAAATGAGAAATAATGAATGAACACAGGCCAGCAATGCCAGCTGATTAAACCACTACGGTGCCAGCACCAACTTCCTGAGGTTCTTTGGAGACAACACAGCAAAGAAGGAGATTTAAGGGAAGTTTTAAACCTTTGGGATCCTTGAAGATCATTTCTCCAGCCTGGCAGCAGCAACATCTTTGTTTCCTAGACATTATTCAAAGGCCATTCACCAGCCACAGGGAGGAAATAGCTGAGTTATTCTCCAACTTCTGACAATTTGTTTTGCCTACAGGACTGTGAATTACCTTGGAAATAACAAGCTCCAAGGACCACAAAAGATTACTTCATTTACCAACAATTCACACTTTGTACTCCAAGAGCACTTTCCATACCCTCCCATCAGCTCCTTCAAAAGAATCCTGAAATTGTCCTCTTCCATCTTATTTAGTATTATTAGAAGAACCCACAGGCAGAAGGACAGCAAAGCTAAGAGATACAAACTCCAGGAAGCAGCCACAGAGCTGTGAAATCAAAGCACAGCCCCTTTCTCCATAGTTTGTGCCATCCTCTTTTGTCCTTCCTCTTACATGGCACTGTCACTCTTCAGGTCAGCCAAGTTCCCTTGGAAGAGTCCTTTCAGGAGGCACAACTTCAACAGTGCTGGTGGTGATGCTCCAAAAACCAGCTGAGAGGTTGCTGACTGTATGTCTAGAAAAACTAATTATTCTTATCATTTTTGGAGTCCAGAAAAGTGTTTGATAAAGTGAGAAAGGGGGAATTATTCATCATTTTGGAAAAGACAAAGGGTAGGAAGGAAACAGACAACCAAGAAGTGGCCTGAAAAATGAGACTCATGGCTTGGAAGGCAGAGATCAGTGATACTCCTCAAATCATCTTTGGAGTGTCCTGGGAATGAAAACACTTCATGATCTTGACACAAAGTCTGCACGTGGCGATGAAATCTGATGACAAAATCAGAAGCCACATCAGTGCAGTGAATTGAAGGACCATTAAAAGTAACAGACAATCAGAAAGAATTTAATGGTGCAGCTTCCAAGGCCACCCACTTTGGGAATAACAACTCCACAGACACAGAAGGATCAGCAGCTGGAAGGGCTGTTCTCTGGAAAGGCACTGTGACCAAAAGACACAAGGCAACAAAAACACCAAAAAGGCAAAGCCTCACATAGCTGAGGGTGCTGCTGTTCC
>JAWWTY010000106.1:114239744-114269465 GCA_035222235.1 Margarornis squamiger
CTAAAGGGGCTCCAGGAGAGCTGGAGAGGGACTGGGGCCAAGGGATGGAGGGACAGGACACAGGGAATGGCTTCCCACTGGGAAAGGGGAGTTTTGGATGGGATATTGGGAAGGGTGGGAGGGTGGGGAGGGGCTGGGCTGGAATTGGCAGAGAAGCTGTGGCTGCCCCTGGATCCATCCCTGGCAGTGTCTAAGGCCAGGTTGGATTCCCTGGGCTAGTGGAAGGTGTCCCTGCCCATGGGAAGGGGTGGAATGGGATGATCCTGAACCCAAATCATTCCATGATTTCTGGCATGCAGTGCTGCCACATTTGGTAACGTAACAGTGGAGCTTTTCTTCATCCCCCTCGATCCAATGAGCACTTGGGGATCCCGTTTATTCTGCTGTTCCAACACTTCATCCCAACCTTCTCACCACCCAGCTCCACTTCTTCACAACTTACTAAGTTCCAGCCCAGTCACCAGCTCAGAAATCTTTTTATAAACCCCTCAAACGGCTCTTAAGAAGTGAAACTTCTCTCCTGAGCAGACGGAGTGGAGAAACCGCAGTAAGAGATTTTCATCTCAGAACATGCATCAAACAGCCAGACATCTCTCCGGGGTGTAGAGGTGAACTGTCTGGGAAGAGCTCCCTTCCCAGGGAGAGAGGAAAAGCAGCATCTCTCCCTCCCTGCCAGTGCTGGGTTTTCCCTGTGCAAACCTGACCCCTCTCTCAAATGCAGGGTGTGACTTCGAGGATGCTCCGGGTGGGTTTTGGGGAGAGGGGGCAAGAGCTGGAATGCAGCTCTCTGTATTCCAAATCCCTCCTGGAGAAGGCCTGCCTTCTCTTGGCACATCCCAGGCACTATTCTGAAGAAAGGGAGGTGCTGTAAGAGCATCCCATGCAGCTGCTGCTCCACACCAGGTGCCCCACTGGGGCGATGCTCAGGACGGTCGTTCCCAGCCTCGGGCATCTCCCAGCTCCAAGGAACCTTTTGCTGGCAAGCCTCTGCAGCAAGCACCTCTCATCCACTGTACTGATAAGAACAGATGTCTCACTGTATTTTTAGCCAGGCTGACCCCAGATCACACAAGAAACACCCCCCAGTTACTCCCGAGCCAGGGCAGATTTGGATCAGCAGCAGCGCAGCAAAAGGTTCCCCCCAGAGCTGCTGGCTTGGATGGAAAGGATCAGAGCAGTGCCTGTTTGCTCTGTATCTCTGTGAAATAATACATCTCCAACAATCCATTCCCAGTGCAAACCTCCCAGGATGGCCAGGGGAGGCTTTTCTTTTAGAGCTAAACAAGAACTGCTGGGGGAACAACACAGGGGATGCTACATCTCAATAATAACTACCTGCCTTTTTGCCTTTTGTTCAAGGAGTAGGAGCACATGGTTCTCTCCAAGGTGACCACAGCTGCCTTCCTATTCCAGGAAGCTGGCAGAAATAAATCCCCAGCCTAAATGGGAGCAGTCTGTATCCATCTGTAACTTTACCACATCATTTCTAGGTGCCAGCTTCACTTTGCATGGTAAGAGGCAAGACACAAGTTAAAAGTTTGTCCATAACAAACTCCCCACTTTGCCCAAGACCCAGTGCCATCAAACTAATCAGGCTAACAGCTACCAACCTAAGAAGAAATATTTATATATTTAAAACCCATGGGCTCTGGAAAAAACCCAGTCAGGACACTGCAGGACTCTATGCACTCACATACTGGGCCTTCTGAAATATATACTATTTATCTATTGCCAAAATGCTCTCAGTCCCCCACAACACACAGGACAAGAGGGGCCTGTCTGAAAAAAGCTCCATCCAAATGAAAAGCATCCCTATCAATTGGCTTAAAGACCTTTCAAACACTTGCATTTAGCACTGACTTCTTCCCTTCAACCAAAAAAAAGTGCCTTTCACCCTAAATGGCAACTCCTCCCATGGAATTCTCAGCACTGCTATTAACTCCGACATGAAAACGCTGGTTCAGCAGGAGGAAAAATGGGTGGTTTTTTACCCCTGGTCCTTGAGATCTCAGTCTCTTTTGCAACATTCTGAGCACCCACCACCAGAGACAGGAGAAACACAGAAAGAGCCCGTGCAGAGCAGCACCCAAACCCCAGCAAGTCACAAACTGCACATTCCAGAGCCCTGAGCAGGCTGGAAAAGAATGGAAGAGATGCAATTGCTGAGTCTCTTCCACACAGGAGCAACATGTGGACAGCAGCAGTGGCCCAAACCTGCCCTAACGTGGCTGGCAGATGCAGCAGAGCTCGTGGATGATTGAAAGCATTTGAAAAAATACAAATTAATTGTGTTTTGATGTGTTTACAAGTCACCTTTTGCTGACACAAGCACAGCAATAGACAGGCTGGGCTGTGAGGACCTTGAGGCAAGGCAGGGATGTCACACACAGGGAATGGTCTCCCCATTGTTGAGGAGATGGGAAAGGGGGATAAAAGGAATTCTACAAATGCACAGGGCCAAGGGAAGGGCTGCCAGGAGATCTCCAGTCCTTTCCACACAAACAACTCTTCTTCCTTCACAGTTCATAAAATGACTTTAGCTGCTGTCCCAGTCCTTCAAAACCGAATTTGAAGTTTTCTTTCTATTGCTATGCAAATTCAGTCAAAAACTGAACTTCCTGTGAAGATCCAGTTTTTCAAGAGGAGGAATGAAATAGTTCCCAAAGCCCTCCCTTTGCCCACTGGTAACTCAGATGTGCAGGTGCTTCTGCACAGAGACATGACCATCACCCAAAGCCCTTTGTTCCCAGCAGCTGGAACTGGAAAAGCTGGGATATATGAGAACAGAAAGCCAAATGCCTCTTCTTAGCAAGCAAGCAAATAGAAAAAGCACAAGCCAGTCCTTTAATCTCCAGAGTTTCCTCCAAGGAGGACAATCTTTCACATTCCATGGCAGGAAGCTCCAGTGATTCCCTCATTTCCTGGCTCTACAGGAGACAGTTTGTCTCCTAATCACAGGATACTGGGAGTAGTATCCAAAACTTCAGCTCTAAACTGGTTTTCTAAGAGTGGTTTGAATCCAGGAGTCCTCAGACAAGGCTGGTACCTTCCATCACACACTTGTTCACACCCCTGTTAATTATCCCTTGGCTACCTGCAATTACAGCAGCTGGCAATAATTCAAAGCAGTGGATTGCCCTACAACAAATAAATAAACACAACCCCATTTCCCACCAGCAGACCTTCCCAACAGCTACAGGAAAGCTGAAGGTTCCTCCCTTTACCTCAGTGACTCCAAAGAAACCAAACGTTCTTCGGTTCTAAAAGGAATTTAAGTGCATCCAAATAATGCCTTTGCTTAGGCAAGGGGAAACAATTTGTCTTTTACACCTCTTGAAAATGCTGTTTAAGATCTCCTATTGGGGAAGAAGGTTACACTCAAACAACCCCTCTTCAAGAAGGTTTTCCATGTGTGTGTCAAGAAAAGTGGAGGTTCACATGGACTTGTTTCAATCTAAGCCACAACACTCAGAGCTGAAAGTCTTCCTTCCTTAAGGCACTTCTCAAGAGCAAAAGGACAAAGGAGATTGAGCTCATGGATATGGGGAAGGAAAGAAGGTTCAGAAGTGAAGATTTTAGTGCTAAATTGGGCAAGATTTCTCCTACCCCAGCACAGAATGTGATTCCTTAAACAGCATCATGGGACAGAGGCAAGAAAAGATGCAAAACAATATGAAAGATCCACACAACAGGTTCCACCCAGAGAGGACTTGTGTTTTTACTCCAAAATACACCTTCAAAACCCTCTAGTTTTCTCCACCACTTTGGAGGCAACACCTTCCACCAAAGGGAAATGCCTGGGAGATACTTTGGAGGGTCCAATCCCAGCCTTTCCAAGCAGGTGATGGTGGTACCCAGGAGCTTTGCTGAGCATCCCAACTCCAGCCAGAGCAAAAATCGAGGCTTCCTGGCACTTTCATTCTTCAAAACAAATTTCTAGATGCTTAAGAGAAGAAACAGGCTCAGCTGTCACTTTGAACCCACCCAACTTAAACCTGAAGCAACCCCAGGCCAAGTGTCAGCCGGAGCCTCTTGATTTTCAGCTCACACACAAAGCAGGAGTTTTGAGAGTCTGTTTTCACTGGAATTTTTCTTAATAGAATTCTGGCTACTGAAGCCAGGTTCACATTAGAGAGCCTGAGTTTTAAATTCCTTAAAACAATTACACAGTTAATTTAATCACGCCATTGTTTAAAGGAAATGAAATGTAAATATTTTGATCTTTACAATAAAACTGCTAAAGGGAAAAAGAAAAAAAGAATTGTGGTCAAACAAAATCTGTGGAGAAGAACAATGTGAGGAAATTAATTCAACTGTGATGCTGAAGATTGCTGGTTAGTTAAAGATAATGAGGAGCTTTACTTCTCTTTTTATATGCAAGATCTATTTGGAGATTTGGAGAGGCAGGTGGGACTTGAAAGACACATCTTGAGTTTATCACTGGAACTATCAGCATCCCATCCAGGAGCTCCAGATCCAGCCCCAAACCCTCTGAAGTTCTCCAAAAGATCCTCTCTGCCAAAGTGTGAGTTTTTTGCTGCAACTTTCTATCACGCAGCCATTATTAATGTTCTCTGTTTGTTCATTCTGAAGAGCCTCAGCAGGTATTTCACTAATGAACTGAGTGTAACCTCCCTGACTGCTGCTGATTCCCAGATTTAGCTGGTGGTGGGAGGACAGGGCAGGTCTCCATGCCTGAGGAGCTGCACAGACAGCTCGGGGTGGGACAGCTCTGGATGACTCAGCTCTGCATCATTTGCTGCACAGCAAAGTGGGGATTTGTCCTCACACTCCCAAAAATTCCACTGCTCCGAGGGAGCACCTCTGGAGTACCCCAAGGAGTGAATTATGAGTGATGTAACAGTGACAAAAGGTTTCTGCTCCACAAATAAACAGCAGGAGATGTTGAGGCTGTGTTTGTTTACCTGGATTTGTCTTCTCAAGCTGGTACCATCTGTAAAATGCCCTTTTCTTCTGCTCGCTCAGGTCCGACCCCTGCTGCAACAGCCAATGGGAGATCCGGCTCTGGCTGATCCCTGCAAAAACACAGCACAACACACCAAAAACACAAGGACAAAACTTGTCATTCATAAAACATTGCAGAGGGGGTTTTACACTGATAAAAGGTGGTGGCTCACAAAGCCCAGGGACTCGTAGAGCTTCAGTCCCAGGAAGGGCACAGCTGAAGTCCCCATGGTCTGTCCCAAACTGCCTTAACTCCTCCCTGGTGTCCTGTCCATCCTCACTCCTGGAATCTGCCCAACCTGTCCATCCTCACTCAAGGAGCATCCTGGAATCTGCCCAACCAACCCACAGGCTAAAAGGGCACAAAGTGGGAAGCCAAATCTACCACTGACTTGGATTGTCCACAACTTCCCCTTCTGTGAAATGGGAACGAGTCCCTTCCTCACCATTGCACACAAATAAAGACAGTTAGGAGAGAGTTACCATTCAGTGCTTGAGTAAGGGAGATAAACACAGAAACAGTTCATGTGATATAGTTCAAATCAGCCCAGAAATGGAGCAAACCAACTGCCAGCAGCTGTAACAATGTCCAGAAAACAACCCAGAGAGGGCAGCTGTCTCTCAGCAAAGCAGGAGTCAAGCTCCAGGTACCCAGGAATGATTAGGGACAAAACACTCCAGTTATCACAGCAAGACTTCTAAAAAAACCAGTGAAAAGGGGGGAAAACATCCCTGGAAGTTAATACAGTTATTTCCAGAGCCTGACAGTGAATGAAGGATCAATCAGAAAGGGCAAAAAGCGATTAGGAGAGGAACTAAATAAAACAAGAGGTTTAAAAGTGCACTAAGAGGTGAACTGCAGGGTCACTTGAGGATATCAAAACATGTACCGTTTGCTGAACAACTGCAGCAGTACCTCAGGTAGAACAACCCCCTGTGCTTCCACAAGGCTCTTCAGCCACCAGGAAGGGTTAAGAACATCTCAGCTCCCCTGAGAACTGAAGTTTTAGGAGGTGCTCCAAGTAACAATATACTGCCAACACCACCTGTGCCACCACCTGCTTGGTGATAACGCCCAGGCAGGTAGAGGCTGGTTTGCACATAGAAACCAAACTCCCTGTTCCCTCCTGAGATGCATCAAGGTTTTATAAGGCCTCATAATTATATTTAACTCATGAAAAACAACCCCCTGTAGCTCTTCCACTTCTGATCTGGGGGTTTTACTGTGCTTTTTTTGGTGCTGAACACTGAAGGTAGTTAAGTTCAGAAAGCCTCAACTTGACTCTCAGGTACCATATTCAGGTGGGTTTACTCCAACCAGATTTTTAAAATCATGGGGTTGATACTCTTAATTGTTCTTCCTCCCACAGAATTCTGGAGGCTATGAAGTTTTAATTACCCTGGGGAAAAGGGATAGGTGTGTTTTGTTTCGGAGACAGACGTTTGCTGCTGTTCAACAGAGTGTTTTATGCCCACAAAGCACACCCTGATCTTCTTCAACTCCATTCCCAGGGACTGCCTTGCCCTCAACTGGAAGAGCTCAGGAACAGCTGGGGCAGCCAAGAGTTGCCTACTCCCCAGGGCCCACACTGGCATCTAAAACTGAGTTTATATTACTTGGGAAGTGGAACTATTCAACCAAATAAAAACCTTAGATCCTGCCAAGTTTACGTCAAGTAACTGTGGAAGCTACAAGTTAATACCGAAAGAAGTCAACGTGAGTTGATGATATTCTCTGGCCCAAACCAAGGCTTCAATCTAGCTGAAATCATGCCATCTAGATGCCTGATCACCCGTGAAAAGACCAAGTTTTGAAAATGTGCAGCTCTTGACCTCCTATGATGATTTATAAAGGCATATTTTGGACAGAGTGCTGTGGGACACGAAGGCTTGGCTGCCCAGCTCCCATTCATCACTGGTACCAGCACCACACATTTCCCTGTTTACTACGGTCCACTTGCACTTACTGCAGTGAATCAGTGTGTGATGAGTGTCTGGGTAACAACCCAAGGTGCAGACACAGAGCACTGCTAGACAAAAATTAGAAGCAGAGATTAAATGTCTCCAACAAGTGGAGAACTCAAACTGTGCTCGAGAGGCTGCCTGACGGTGTCACAAGGTGGCACAGACGGGAGTGCTGGGGACAAGGCAAAGGGGCAGGAGACAAAAGACTCAGGCTGGCTGTTGTCATGTCCCCTTTCAGAGAATCACAGAACAGTTGGAGTTGGAAAAGACTTCTGAAGGTCATCTAGTCCAACCCCCCTGCAATGAGCAGGGACATCTTCAACTGCATCAGGTTGTTCAGAGCCCCATCCAACCTGAGCTTGGGTGTTTTCAAGGATGGGGCAGCCACCAACTTTCTGGGGAACCTGTGCCAGGGTTTTACCATTCTCATTGTAAAAGGCTTCTTTCTTCTATCTAAGCTAAATTGACCCTCCTTCAGTTTAAAAACATTACTCCTTGTCATTGCAAGCCATGCTAAAAGGTTTGCCCCCATCTCTCTCACAGGCTCCCTTCAAGCACCACAATGAGGTCTCCCCAGAGCCTTCTCCTCTCCAGGCTGAGCAATCCCAATCCCCTCAGCCTGTTCTCCCAGGAGAGGTGCTCCATCCCTCCAACCATCTGCACAGACCTTCTCTGGACTCGCTCTAACAGGTTGATGCCTTTCCCTGTCTTTTCACCCGTGTCTATCTCACCACCAAATCTGCACCATCACAACACCCCGAGCTGCACCAAAGTCCTCCAAAACAGAGCTGTCTCAGTGCTGGGATCCTCCTGTGCTAAAACACTGGTGTCCTTTACCCAGAGCAGCTGCTCCTTCGACTCACTGCCAGTGCTCACAGCTCAAAGAGCTGCTTCTGCAAAAGGCACACAATTTATCTGCACCTCAGCTCGCTTCAGAGGCTCAAAAACTGTGTCCCAACAGCTTGGCTGACTCAAGGCCACGTGCAGAAGAAGTGACCCAAGATGTCCCACATCCCAGTGCAGTGTCCTAATCCAAATCCATCTTCCACCCCTTTCAATTAAAAGAACAACCCCCCCAAGGTGTCACATGAGGGTTTCTTGCAGCTCAAGTGGGGTTTACGCAGCTGTGACAGGGACAGGGACAGCCACCAGGACCATCCCGTCACGTTGCCTGTAATCACTCTGCTTTAGGAAATTGCACTGGCAGGAAAAGAGAAATCATCCTGCTGCCAGCAGCAGATTAATGAAGTAAGTCCTCGGGAGTCCTGAAAATCCAGCTGTGCTGAGGAAATTCACTGCCAAGGCGAGCAGGGCAGGGCTCAGCCCCAGCAGGGCCAGGAGCACCAGTGGTTTCCTCACAGAAAACACTGAAGGGAAGTGGTGTCCACAAAGGACAAATGCTGACTCCTTGTGTCACATGTCACTCCTCCCCGTGGCAGGTGGCACTTCCCAGGGATGAACACCACGGAGATGGCAGATCGTGCTCAGCCCTTTGGCCAGCCTTGCTGGCTCCTACACGACTTATTTGGGGAAAGAGTTTCCCTTTCAAATCCCTAAGAGAAGTGGCAAAACACCATGGAGAGGAGGCAACTGGTACCTGCAGAACAAACCTCCTCCTAAACCCTCAACGCTGCAACTCAGCGAGTCTTTGGGAACTGGTTTTCACCTTCACACGTTTGTTCAGCAACTCTGCTTTGCATTTCTTTAATGTTCCTTTCAGAAGAGGTTTTTAGAAGCACCTGGAACACGTCAGAGCCAGAGAAGAAAGTAAGTGACTGTGTTTTAATTCCTCACTTTGTAAGCACAGCCCTAGATCCACAGAACAAGTGCTTGCAAAGGACACCTATCAATTTAGGAGATTAGCAAAGCTTGTTTACAGAAAGGCTGCAAAGATCAAAATCACAGGAAAACAAATCTTTCCCCTGTGTTGTCATGAGTATAAAATAAAATAAAAACAACAAACAAAAAAAAAAAGGGAGGAAAGTGTTTTTCAAACTCCCGTTTCGTGCCATCGCAGATGATCAGCAGTTCAGTAATTTTCTGAATTCTCTTCACACAATGGAACTAGTTAAGTTTCTCTTTGTATTTGCATCCCTGCGTGGAGGTTCCAAACCTGGAGGGATTTGATTTGTTCCAGCAGTGCTCTGAGGCTGCCCTCCACTGCACTGGATGCTGTGTGTGTGCAGCATAACAGAAAGCCAACTCCTGGAGATCCCACAGCAATTAAGGCACAGACAGTAGGACAGGGCTGGCAAAGGGAGCAGAACTTCACCCTGCAAAGCTCTGGGTGTATTTAAAACCAATAAAAAAATGACCTCTGCATTTTATTGTTGGTCTTTTGTTTTGGGTTTCTTTTAAAATCTGAATTCGAATTTCTGCTCCGCAGCCTCAGGAAAATAATTTGTGGGTTTTTTTTTTGTTCCTTCGCTCTCTATGTGTAAAAAAATGGGAAAAGGAAATATTTCCAACCCTTGCAGAGGCATCATCCATCAAAACATTTAGGCCAGCTCAGAGGGCTCACCCCTGTGTCCTCCTCCCTCTCTCCTTTACTGGAGTTCCCGAAAACAGTTCCCCCACCCTCCATCTCCATTTGGGAGCTCAGGCAGCATCTCTTAGAGAGTTTCCATTTATCCCTTCATCCTCTGCCTTCTGACCAGAACCTGCTCGGTGCCCAGACACAATTCTGGGGGCAATTAAGGCAAATTGCAGCACAAGGCTTCAAATTCTGGCTGGTCAAACGTTGGCCCCCGTGGGGCTGAACCCCCAGCCCCAAAGAAGCTGCAGCTCCCGGGGAAAGGAGCTCCAACCCCAGGCTAGGAAATTCCGCAGGAACTATTATTAGCTCCTGTTTATACTGTCATTTCTCTTATCAGTGGGAGATTATTTATACAGAGCCCAACCCAAGTGCTTCTTGTTTATCTTATTACAGACACCATTAAAAAAAAGTTTCTATAAAAAGCAGCTCCTGTTTTTAGGACCGGCACTAATAAGTGTTAAGTTTTTGCTTCTTATCAATCATTCCTTTATTTTCAAGCCACCATTTAATACTCTGCTACTATTTTCCAACCTGATTCTCCTCTCAGTACACCATGGAATGTCTCCCAGGTTCAATTTTTCCTGTCAGATTCATAATCTAAATGACTTTTAGAGTTTCTGGTAATTTCATAAAGACTGAAAGAGCCTAAAAAATGGTTCTGCTGCAACAGCTGACTTTAACCTTCAGCTCCATGTTCCTCTGCCATGTACCCTCCCTCTCCATCACTTCCCTTGTCCTGCAGCAGGAAAAACAAAAGGAAAAGCTGTTTACTGATGCAGAGCTGCTCTGTGTGGCTGGTGTAGGAATGGGGATTCTGTGAGTGCTTTGCAATGTTAGAATTCAGATGAGAAAAAGGAGAAATACATTTCTGAACGGGACCGTAGCTTGAAGAATTAGCGAAATAAGGTGAAATGGAAGTTTCAAGGGGTCAAAGCTGGCAGGGGAGGTTTCTGCACCAGGGCAAGTTACAGAATGGGGATAAAATAAGGTCATAAGCACTGGGAAAATGCTACAATCTGCAATCTGAAGACATACAAATACACTGGTTTAGCTCAAGTTCACTTGCATGTCCAATCCAGCCAACTTCAAACCCAGCCACAACTGAGGCAAGGCAGCCAAGTTTTAGGCTCCTAAAGGTCTGATGTCACCACTCAGACACACTGTTAATTCCCTTCCCCTCCCTGTGCCACGATCCCCTCCCACTGCACACACACAGAATGTTTTACAGTAGTAAAGAAATCGGTGGAGATTGAAAGGAGAAGGTTGGCAGCAAGGGCAGCCAAGCCAAATAACTCTCCTGAGAGAGTTCAGGGCCAGCCACACATTTTTCTCTTCTTTCTTGCCTCTTCCTGGGGCAGAAGGGCTGAAGACTAAAAGCTCATTTTTTTTTGCTTTTCCTCTTGTGTAAGTAACTATTGAGTGAACACCTTTACCAGCCAGACTGAGCCTGTAAACACTGAGGTGATGCCACTTGGGATCACATATTCTGCAAAGCATTGCCTCTCTCTACATAACCTGGTTTTTTAACAAACCAAAAGTGGTTTGCAGGCATTTTTTGGGAGGCTCTTTCACAGCTGAATGGGATGTTGGAGACATCTGAAGAAAGACAAGTCAACCAGCACTCATCAGGACTAAAGAGCTGTGGAAGTGAGAGCCCTGGGACACGAGCTCTCTGTCCTGAGCTGTTTCAGTCCCTCCTCACCACTCTGAGCTTTTGGGAGGAAGCTGATGTTTGCCCCACTCTTTAATCTGGTCAAACATCTCTGAGATTCACTATTTCCTTCACACAAGCCCTAACTCTGCACTTAATAATGGCATGCAAGTACTACCCACGTGCTTGCACAAGGCTGGGGGTTGCATTGAAAATCAATCAGCCTCTGGAACCTTCCCACGGAGGATGACACAGCCCAGCTGCAAAGACCTACCTGGTTGTCCACTGATTTGGCTTGACAAGCAGACAATAACACAGTGCCATTAATTCTGCCCTCCTTCTGTCCCCTGGACATCTCCCAATCCTTCTCTGATCCCTTTGGGAGCACGTCCTGGATCCCCCTCGAGCTGAGTGGGGTGGGTGTGAAATGGCTGTGTCTGGAGTGGATGGAGTCATTTACTCCCAGGAGGGAACAGTGAGAGCTCCCAAAGGCCAAATGCCAACTGAAATCCAAGGGAGCAGGCTCGGGGTGGGAGGAGAAAAACCATCAGACTGGTCTTGGCTCTCCAACAGCCTGATACAGGGGTATCAAAACACACACCCACCCAGAGAAGCATAATTAGATCCAGTTCTTTCACTGATACACACTTAGTTTCGGTGTGGTGATTGTGATTCAAAGGTCCCACTGACCAAAAACCACCATTGGCTTCTTTTGGAAAGACTCCTTTCCTGCAATCTTCCCCTCTGTGCATCACTCCTCTTGCAGGGGGGAGCCAGTCTGACTTGCTGGCAGACAAGAAGGGTGCTTAACTCAGGGATGGGTTATTCCAGGAATATAGTCAGGCAAGGAATGCACAAAAGTAGGAGAGTGGCCCACTAACTACCAACATTTCTGAGTTCAGGTACAATTTAAGCAACTTCTAGTTTAATTTTTGAAGCCTTAGTGCTAACATCCTTCACACACAAATTGTTACTCTTGTGATTTTCCAGGTGAAACTGAAACCAGGGAAGATCAAGTAATTTTGCCAAGCCCAAAGAGAAGAGCTGGAGAGGTGGAAGGAATTCCAGGCTCTGTGGCTCCAGCACTTGTCTCTGCCTGCCCACCTCAGTCTGCAAACCCTGAGCTCCCAGGCAGGTGGGTTCCTAGGACATTTCAAACACTGGGAATATCACAGGAGAACAACTTCCCTCCTGCTGGTTTGGCATTTCCAATCAACAAGGAACCTTAAAAATTATCTGTTTAAAGATCTTTATCCAAGCTTGGGTTAAAAAAATTAGTAAGTCTTATAGGTGTAACATGGGATTGAGCTTTTGGGGTTTTATCAAATACTCCTCCTGAGACATTGAGGGGCTGGAGCTTGTCCAGGGAAGGGAACAGAGCTGGGAAGGGGCTGGAGCAGCAGGAGGGGCTGAGGGAGCTGGGGGGGCTCAGCCTGGAGAAAAGGAGGCTCAGGGGGAACCTTCTGGCTCTGCAACCCCCTGATGGATCCAGGGGAGGGTCGGGCTCTGCTCCCAGGGAACAGGGACAGGAGGAGAGGGAACAGCTTCAAGTTGCACCTCAGTTTAGGGAGGTTCAGGCTGGATATTGGGAATGATTCCTTCATGAAAGGGCTGTCCATCCCTGGCCCAGCGGCTCAGGGCAGGGATGGAGTCCCCATCCCTGGAGGGATTTAAAAGCCCTGTGGATGTGGCACTTGGGGACAGGGGTCAGTGGTGGCCTTGGCAGTGCTGGGGGAATGGTCAGACTCGATGCTCTTGGAGGGTTTTTCCAACCAAACTGATTCTGAAGATGCCACCATGCAGGGTGTTCTGGATAAGCAGTGTGAGCCTGTAAGGGAGAACCAGTAACAGCAGGGCTTGTTACTCCTGGTGTAGAGACACACCCAAGGAAGGTGGGATTGCCCTGCAGTGTGTTCAGGTGTCCTGGGTGGGAAGGGGAAGAGGCTCAGGGCAGAGGCACAAACACAACTGCTCCTTCCACCTACAACCTGAGCTGGGCTGGTCATCCCTCAACCTCAGATCTCATTTTCACTGGGGCTCAAAGGCAAGGGATGGACAAAACTTCCAACTCCCACAATCCAGCTCCTGGCTCCAGTGATACCACTCACAGCTGCCCCTCCTGACTACTCCTAGAGTCTTTAGAATAGAAATACACATTATCTCTCTCCCTCTCCATACACAGAGATGCAGATACACATCTATTTGCTGCACTCAACAAACAATTTAAGAATTAAGGAAAACCGTTTTCGTTTTCAGATAAGAACTTTGGGCTTATTCTAATGCTGTGAAATAAAACCTGCAGGCACAAGCCACGGGGAGAAAAAAAATGGGAAAAAAAAGGGAAAAAGTGATTCACTGGGGAAGTTCCATGATGTGCAGGACAATGGGTCTTAAATCAAAGGCATACATTATCATGACTAAGCTGACAGATCTGCACTGCAATGCAGAAAGCCAAGTGATATTCCAACATCTGCACCGTGCTCAGAGAGCCAGTTCAGGCACAGCTTCCCAAAAGCAGGAAAGGACCCCCCCACCCCCAGCTCTTCTTACCTGTTACCTGTGCAACAACTGCTTGGGAAATTCTCCGGTTGGCCAGGAAGGCTTTGATTTCCTCCTTTATCACACTGCTGTCCCTCCTACCAAAACAAAACAACAGCACAAACACAAAAAGAGGGCCGGGCCAAAGGTGGAAAACGGTGGGATTACTGCCTTTTTTGAGGGGCCAGGCAGTGGGGAGGGCTGGCAGGAGAAGAGCCCAAGTGCCTCAGCAAATGGACACTTCTTTGAACAAGTGTCACGTTTGATCCGAAGTACCCGAGCGGGAGGATGGATGACTCATGTCCCACATAATTCATATTAGGTGCAGCACTGCCATATGGAATGTACAAAGTTTCATTACACAGGGATGAATAAATCTCTCCTACCAGCATAAACCCCTCAGTCATAAAAACGAGGCACAAAAATAAAAAATAAAGGATAGCAGGGGCTGCATGGTTAGTTACCCAAATGAATTTACACACAGCAACCTCCTCCAGCCTTTCAAGGAAAAGATCCGAAGGGGAAAAGATTTTGCAGCCTCTGTCCCCTCTTAGTCCCCGACTTTAGTCCTGGTTTTGCACTGAATGCACGGAGGTATTTATATGATTTTTACAAGGTCTGCACAGGCACCTCAGAAAGGGCTAAAACAGTGCTGAAAAGAAAATAAACTGGAGGTTGCACAGGGCCTGTGATACACAGCAAATTTCAACTGCAAGAAACATATACTTTGCCCTCTTCTCCATCCCTCTCTTCCTAAGAAGGGCAGGCAATTAAAACCAGCCTTTATTAGGCTTTATTATTTGGTCATTTCCCTTCTCCCCTCACAGCACCATTCAAAGCAGACTCAAGCTTGCAAATCTAAATGCAAAATAAATGCCATGTCGTGGGTTCATTTTTATTTCTGTCCCCAACACTCATCTTCCACATGCCTGCAAATAAACGTAATTTCAGCTTAAACAAGCACTAAAAGCATTACCTGAGACTCATTGCACAGGAACCCAAAACTCCACGGGATGACTAAACCTCAGCCATGGGAACCTGGCATGCTGCTGTACCCACCAACACCCTGAAGCTGCCAGGGAATGAGGGGCATCAGCTTTTCTTCCTGCTCATCTCCAACCCTCTCCCTCAAAAGTCACACCTTTACCCCTGAATCTCCAAACAGATTTCCATCTTGCAGCTCAAGGACCCCAGTTCTCTCATAAGGTACTTCATGAACGTTGAAGGGTTTTTTTGGGGGGAAAAAAAAAGCATTTCAACATTATGACCAAAAGTGTTTTGAGACCTTTGGCCTTTCCTCTTCTTTCTTTTTGCTCTCCAAGCCCACTGACTCTGACTTTTATCCTCAGGAGTATAATCCCCTCCTTTCATCTCTGCCTGAAAAAGCAGCTGCCAGAAGTAAAGGAAGGTCAGGCTGGGGAAAAAAACCCATCACCCAACTGGCTCTCACTGAAAACTTCTGCTCTTCTTTACTGATCTGTGTTTTCCTCCACCACTCTGCAGCCTGTGCAAATCCCTGCCACAAATTATAAACAGGCAAGATCCCTGCAGATCCCACTGGAAAGCAGGGAGCAATCCTAACAGGATTCCCTGCTCTCCCTCTCTTTGGAAGGAACTACAATGGGCATGATGAAGCAGTGGAGGAGGAGTCGTGTGAATTGACACTGGGTCAGAACTCTTCTGAATAAAAGCAGGGGGGAAAAACCAGTGCACCACCACCAATTCCCAGTTTATGGGACAGCATGGGAAAAAGCATTCCAACAGTGAGACCGTGGGATCCCCACACAGGGCCAGGGGCTGCCCACACAAGGCTGAGAGGCAGGGGGAGGTTCTGGGGTGGTGACCCTTGGGGAAGAGGGAAGAGCCCTAAAGCAGCTCCTGTTCTGAAAATCACTGAATCCTCATGGAATGATTTGGGCTGGAAGGGACCTTTAAAGGCCACCTAGCCCTGAAACAAAGAGAGGTATCTTCAGCTCGATGGGGTTGGTCAGAGCCCTGACCAAGCTGGCCTTCAGTGTTCCCAGGGATGGGGCAACCCATGCAAAACAGGTGATAAGTTCCTTTCCTGGACAGGTTTCCCAATCAGATCACTAAGGAATGGAAAAAGGCTGTTAGGGTGGAGAATTCCTTGAGTCTGGGAGGTGAATCATCCACTACACCCTCTATCCCTAATAATTTCACTACTGGTTTACTGAACTAACCACTTTTCCTTCTGTATTGACCTTTCCCCCACTGAAATTTGGAGGAAAATGCTGCAAGATGGTGCAGAACACCCAGATGCTCTTGACATACAATCTGTGTCCGAGGACATTAACACACTCATAGCTGCTCTGACAAGATCTTATCTCCAGTGCAAGGACAGGAGAAAGAATAAAATCTCACCATCCACCCTCTTAATTTTGCTATGAATGGAAGAGACAAGGTCACATTTTAGCCGGACCCTGAATCTTCTCCCATCTCAGTCATGGTTCGATCCATTTAGTTTATCATGACATTTTCCCAGTGCTCCAACACCCACCTCCCACCCCGCCCCTCCAACCATCCCCCAGAGACCTCCACCAACCTCATCAGCTCCTCCACTTTGTCATCGATGTCCAGGTCCTCCTCGGAGGCCTCGAAGCTGTAGGACCTCTGGGCCAGGCTGTTTGCCAGGGGGTACCTGGTGGGCGACATCTTCCCGTTGAAGGCAGCCAACCTGTCGTTGCTCTCCCTGCCGTTCTGGTTCGTAGTGCAAGGCTGTGGGGAGGTGTCATAACTGTTGCTGGGGGACGGGGACATCCCCGAGTGCTGGGTCTGTGTGGAGGCTGTGGCCGTGGAGGACGAGGCTGGGACGTTGTTGGTGCTGTTGCTGTAGGACCCTCCGCCCCCGTAGCCGGACCTCCGGCCGAATTTGTCACTATGCTCCTGGTCGAGGCGATCCAAGGTTTCCAGAGCGTGGAGGATCTCATGCCTGGTCATGCCCGTGCGTCTCAGGCGCTGCAGAAGGTCTATCTGCTCTATGGTAAATCTTGGCTCGTCTGTGTAGTGAGACATGGTTTCCAGCAGGCTGAGAAGGAGGGGAGAGAGGAGAGCAAACACTTCAGCCCACTCTGCGGCACATGGGAAGGACTTCACACGCCTCAAAGGTCAGTTCTGGTCCTTCAGACACCTTCAGACACACACATGGCAGAGCTGGCACCTCCAAACCACCTCAGCAGGCAACCCCCCAAAAATGCCAGTCTCACAAAGGGCTTGTATCCCCTTTGGAGTGCTCAAGCAGAATTTCCCTCTCCTCCTGGCCTTCCCTACACCCTACACCAACCCTGCACCAACCTTCCCTACACCAACCTTTCCCTTTAGATAAACCACTGCTACAGAGACAGTGGTTGCTCAGTAATTAAGGCTACAACTTGATTTCCCACCAAATTCTGCCCCCATTTACCCACCAGGCAGAAATCCCAGACTCCAAAAAGTGTTCGGTCGAGGCCAGAGGTTGAGTTTTTCTGGAACTTCTGGAAGTTTGAACCAGCTACGACGTGAGATTTATAAATCTCAACTCTTTCAAATCTTAACTACAAAGAGTCCAAGTTGCCCTAACTTTTTGTTGCTACCTTGTAAAAAAAGAGAAGAAGATAAAAACACACCTAGCGGAAATTCTAGTGGCCTGTAGGACCCGAGTTGATTTGACTGAAGTGCCACTTCTGAAGGTGGATTTCTGAAGTTAGGAACTTTTGAACCTGGAATGCTGTCGCAGATCCCCTGCCCTGACAAGGGAAGTGCAGCACATCCAATTACTCCTGAGCTTTCATTTAAAGAAACGAGTCTTCAGCCTTTTCCCCTCCAAAGGCAGCCCTCTCATGGAACTCAATCATCGTGGTGGCTCATCAAAAGCATTTTTAACTCCTCAACTTCCCAAGGTGCCACAACATTGAACAAGTGTTTGCTGCAAAGCCCAGAAATGGAACTGAAAGAAAATCACAATATGCTCCCTTAATTTCTTTTCTCTCCTAAGTGTCCTCACAAACAACAAGATCACCTCCTTCAGAGCTCTAGATCTTGAGAAGAATGGATGGCAGGTGGAGGGCAGACAGAACCTGGCAAGGACAACCAAGGCATTTTCCATCCTTCTCGTGAATCTGCCTTCTCCTGAGTCAAGGGTTTATTACAGTTCCTGCAGGAGAGCAGGGTGAGGAGATCACTCAAACTCCAGGAGACATGACAGAGCTAATGTACCATTCCTTTGAGCCAGAGCCCTCAGGAAAGGCAAAGAAGAATTCCAAGGAACCAGAATTCCAAGGACCCAAGAGAGGGATAATGGCTGTCCCCCTGGTGTGGGATGTTCCAGGCACAGGGCTGCCTATTCCTCTCCACAAATTTTGAGGATCATTCCTCATGTCCATCTCTGCACTGGCACAGAGAAGGTCTCAACAGGAGGCACAGGGTGACTAGAGATCTGCAACACAGGTGTGGCCAAGTGGCCTTGGGGCTGAAGAACACTGAGAACTGGCTTGCTAAGTAGAGCTGGAGCTTGAGTGTAGCTGTACAAACATGCTCCTACAAAGCCAGGGTGCACAAATCCACAAAAATTCCATTTGCAGCCTGGGAAATACAGAAATGAGAAGAAGGTCCCATCTTTGGCCTCATCAAGCAACTAGTGAAGAACTTTCACTGTTCTGTGGGAGAAGGAAGCAGGAAGCCGAGGCAAGGGGATGACTCCCATCCAAGGGAGAAGGAAGCAGGAGGACAAGGCAAGGAGATGACTCCCATCCAAGGGGATGACTCCCCATCTAAGGGAGAAGGAAGCAGGAGGACGAGGCAAGAGGATGACTCCCATCCAAGGGGATGACTCCCATCCAAAGGAGAAGGAAGCAGGAGGACAAGGTAAGGATCCAAGGGAGAAGGAAGCAGGAGGACAAGGCAAGGATCCAAGGGAGAAGGAAGCAGGAGGACAAGGCAAGGAGATGACTCCCATTTAAGGGGATGACTCCCATCCAGAGGGATGACTCCCATCCAACAGAGAAGGAAGCAGAAGGACAAGATAAGGATCCAAGGGAGAAGGAAGCAGGAGGACAAGGCAAGGAGATGACTCCCATCTAAGGGAGAAGGAAGCAGGAGGACGAGGCAAGGGGATGACTCCCATCCAAGGGGATGACTCCCATCCAAGAAAATGCCTGTGTGAGAAGACAGACAGACCACATCCCCTTAAGTGCCTTGCTCCAACGGGAATGTGCTGTCCTCTGGACAACTGATTGCTGAAAACGTTCAGGGCATTTTAATTTGAGAAGACAAGCCCCCAGCTTATTCAGCTCCAGGAGGGCAGGGCAGGCCATGCAGGAGTGCACCAGCCACTGACTGGAGTGGTAACAACCACAATTTGCAAGTGGCACCTCAGACTGGGGCGCTCCGAGCTCGACAAGGAGCATTTAGGAGCAGACACCGTGTTCTGGCTGGACCTCTGGGGCAGGCAGGGCTGCTCCATCCTCTTCTCCAAGCTCTGGGAGAGGTGTCACGCTGCCTTAAGGACTCATCCCAGGCTGTGACAGCTCTGAGCAGTGTTGTGTTCAAAGAGAAAACCTCCTCAGACATCTGGCCTCGAGGTGGTTTTCACTGGATATGTCAACTCACCCTTCCTTAGAGACAAACCTGCTTTGGGCATTTCTCACGTCACCATTTCCTGGGTCATTCATCTGCCAACATCAAGTTTCAGGTGCTTTGTTGAACTGGAGGATTTAATGAGTCAGAGCCTCCATCCAGAACTACCTTTACTCAAAATTCCTCCTTTACAGACTCTTCAACGTTTAATACCTGACCACAGGTTATTTAGTTTAATCTCCCATGTGTCACAGATGCAGAAAGCCAAAACTTTTGTCCTTCTGGCCCTGTGAACCAAAAAACTCACGTCTGACAAAAACAAGACTTTCCAGATGGATTCAAAAAGGCTCAGTAACACAGAATTTATTCCACAGAATCATGGAATTAATTACAGAAGGGTTTGGGTTGAAAGGGAATTTAAAGATCATCCAGTGCCACTCCCTGCCATGGGCAGGGACACCTTCCACTATCCAGGTTGCTCCAAGGGCATCCAGCCTGGCCTTAGACACTTCCAGGGGTCCAGGGGCAGCCACAGCTTCTCTGGGAATTCCATCCCAGTCCTTCCCCACCCTGGCCATGGCCAGTGATTCCCTTTAAAATTTGGGTGTGATTCCTCATTTGCCTGAAGTGGCAGGGCTCAGCTCCTGGCCCTGGGTTCCCAGGCCAAATTAATCTCCTTTAGTGAATTACACATCATCATTTAGTGAATCCCAAGCACCCTTTAGTGAATTACAGCTAATGAACTGCAGTGTTCTCAGATGCAAGAGCAGTGGTTGACCTTCCGTCGCACGTGGCTGGGTGTGGGAAAGTGCTCTGGCCTCAATTTGTCCCACTCTGGGGCAGCAGGGATGTGCATGTGCAGGAATTTCAATTCACAAAGGCTGCTGGACAAGGGTCCCATGTGCCCTGAAAATAAGGTATTTACTGATTCCCAACCTGCATTCTGGAGTGCTGTGCAGAATGTCATCTAAGAGTAACAAACCCACTGTCAAATCAACTCAGTTATTCTGTGTTTAACACAAACACGGGGAAAATGCTGGCAATTTGAAAAAAAAACAAACTAAAAGTAATTATCTGTCTGTCCAGAGTATTATTCCAGCCTTCCAACCCTTTTAGGGAACTTTTGGGTAATTTTTGAAGGCTTCAAAGATAAGAACGCCGCGTTCAGAGCATCTCCCTGCTGGTCTCACTCCTGTCACATACTGATGTCCAAACTGCCTTGTTTGTATTTACACACTCAGCATCTATTTTATCTGACACACTTCCCATTGCTCTGCTTGATTTGGAACTTCTACTCCCATTTTCACTGCACAACCATGAGATCCAGAAACGATGCTTTCATGCATTTAAAACTGGAGTGACTTTTGTGTATTTAAAACAACTGCAGGAACTTGGAATTTTCCGTCAAAACCCCAAAACAAATATTGCAAAACGTGGAACTACTGAACGTGCTCCAACTATCTATGGCTTTTTAATGAATAACTACAGCAATGTTATTTCAGGCTGTTACTCCAGCAGGGCTTTGGTTATTTTGCCTTTTTGAAATATTTTTAATGAACTTACCCTGTTTAAAGATCAATTTGCAAAGCAGTTAAGTAAATCAGCCATTTTCAAATCCTCATAATTTCATTCACCTCATTAATGAGTGGATATTCTCCTTCACTTCATCCCCCCCACCCTGCTGGAAGAGCCTCTTATCCTCCTGCTCTCCTCTGGCTGCCTGTAATTCAATTTGTTTCCCCCTCCTTTTCCTTGGGAAATACAATCAGCTGCAAAAGTAGCAAAGGAGCAAAATGACACAGAGACAGAGCAGAATGGTTGGCGGGTGCGGGAGAAAATAAAGATGGAAAATACTTTGAATTTAGTGTATAATCACTAATTTATCCGCTGATTAAACACCAAAACCCTCACCATGGGCTGTCCAGTTTCCCTGGGGAGATACCTGCAAAAGAGAGCCAACCACTGGAGAATGGCCATGGTGTTTTATTCCCTTAAATGCTGCAAGCAAGACCTCTGCAAAGCACTACTGAGGCTCCAAACTTAAGGGACCAGGTTTTTAATGACTGAATCTTGCCCTTGAAATGGAGTTTATTTAGGTCCTGACAGGATCTCAAACTTAAGTACATTCCTTACGTGAAGTTGGCAGCCACATCCCATGGGAAGACGGGGAAATGGCCCAATCCCACCCCAATCCCCTCTTGCTACCTCTAAAGCATTAAAACTTCAAGCTCATCTTCCATGGCTCGTCCAAAAGCATCCTGAGGTACCAGAACATCACGCTGAAGGGAGGACTATGATGAGCTCAATAAAAAAGAGTCCATTTTCCCTCTGAAATCCAGAGATATAAACTACCCAGCAGGTCTCACCCAGCCACATGCAGCATCCCCCCCTTCCCTTCTAAAGTAAAGGCTGGAGTAAAGGCTGTTTAGAGGCATAAAGTGCTCTCAACAGCACTGCTTCTCCTTGTCATACCACCAAGATTCATTTGCCCTCTTATTTTATGAATTCCACCCTTTGGATGTCCCACTCTGCCAGTCCTGATCTCCACTGTGGGTACGTGGCCAGACACAGAGGTTTTCTCTTCCCTTATTTTCCCACATCTCACACAGAAAAGTAAGGGCAGACACATCAAGGGTTTCTCACCTACTCTCACAGCCCAAGCCCACGCAGACACAGGAATCATTTAGCCAGCACTTAACTTTCTAGGTGATGGAACACAGCAGAATAATCCCATAAAAACAGCTACGAGCTGAGTCCATGTCCAATTGAACTTGCAGAAGTTCAAAGCAATTCAATTACCCGTTTGGGAATAAGGCCAGACACCAGCCTTAACACCTCTAACACTTGAGAAAATGGCTCTGGACTCTTTAATGATCACAAGAAATCACTTTTTCCACTCTTCTACTCACTGTAGATGAGCAGGAAGTACTCCAGCACCACTGAGGAGATGCTCTTCTGCAGAGGTCCTTCTCCAATTCCCATTAAAATTCACTGCTTTATCTAATAAGCAAAGCTCAAGACTTACAAAACCAGTTGTGCTTTTCGATATAAGACCTATATTTGATATAATCTGCATAATATGGATGTGGGCAAGAGCCAAAGCGTTCAGAACAGGATCCTAAGTCTGGTAATTGGTTTAAGAATGATTCTGATAAAGTCCCATCAGCTGGGGCGAGCAGGATGGGGAGAGATGCCAACTTCTCCCCTCCTTTGATATATGGCACAGGGCAGGACCCCTTCTCTGTGAGCTCTGATCCAGCCAGCAGGCAAAAATGGGTTTTAGGGATGGCACTGCTACTCCCAAAGCAGTATCATTTGCCTATCAACCACTCTGCCATTCAACAGCCTAATTCCCAGGAAGTCCAGCTCCGGAGGCTTCCTATCAGAGAACCAGGGTCTGCAAAGAAACTCCACTTCCAGCTGCACATTCTGTTAATTTTTAAACCATGTTCTGTGTTATCCAAGCTTATTTCCCTCTTCATATGTATTTAGAAGATCCAAGGACCCGAGCAAAGTTCCATTCAGCCCTCCTTCCTTTTCTACACAGGATCTCAGAATGGTTTGGGTTTGAAGGGGCCTTAAAGATCATCTTGTTCCACCTCCCTCACTAGACCAGGTTGCTCAGGGCCTCATCCAATGTGTCTCACCCACCTTTTGCCACCCCAAAGGATGCAGCTGGTTCTTCCAAGGTGCTCAGGAGAGGGGCCTTCAGTGAGCTCCAGCTGCTGCTCAAGCAGAGCTGCTGACACGTATCGCAAAATAAATGCTACACACACGTTCCAAGACTGTGGCCCTCCCAGTGCAGCTCCATGGCACTGCTGGAAGAAAATTGGGACATTTAGGGCAGAACACTACCCAGTCTTCTGAACTTCAGGCTTTGGCCTTTTCTGTTCTCACTGAACAAGTGAATCTCCTTTAATTCAGAGGGTGGGCAGGCCCTGGCACAGGCTGCCCAGAGAAGCTGTGGCTGCCCCATCCCTGGAAGTGTCCAAGGCCAGGTTGGATGGGGCTTGGAGCAGCCTGATCCAGTGAGTGGCATCCCTGTCATGGCAGGGGGGTTGGAATGAGGTGATCTTTAAGGCCCCCTCAAACCCAAACCATTCTGTGATTCACATCCAACACAAATATTTCAGGAAAGCCCGAAGCTTTGCACCACATTAAGCAAAGCTGCCTTTAAAACAGGGGCTGTGCCATGAATTCTGGGGCACAACAGAGGATTAAGGATCTGACTCATCATTTACACTCCTCACTTGCAACTCCAGTGTTTGCAGTGCAGTTGTACCCGTTTCAAGAGAGAGAGGGGGAAAAAAACCTCAGGCTTGAAGTGCTCATCATGTCAACGCACACAGAGCCCTCCTTATCCACACATTGCCATAATCATCTCCTGCAGTTGCATCTCTGGGCTCTGATTTCCCGAAAGGACTCTCCTCCCATTGAGCCTGATTCACAACCAGAGCGCAATCCTTGTAATGACTGCTCTCCTCCCAGGGAAATGAGAGCCTGGCACTGCAGCAGGCAGGGAAATCAGGCTGCTCCGAGCTGCTCCGGCGTCACAGGCTCTGCTTAGGAATGCAAACCAGCAGCTCGGGAATGCAGAGCTCTGCCACACGCCTCCCATCCAAAAGGGGGCCAATTAATAAGAGCAGCCTGGAAGTTCTGAAAATAAAATCCGCCGTAATCAAATACTCACCCGCTCCGCAAATGAGAGGAGGCAGGCTGGGAGCGGAATATCAACACATCGCTCCTCCACGAGGCTCCCAGTTCCCCAGCCTGGGAAAGAGCCCCGAGCCACCACTGCCACACGAGCTGCTCTCCCACCCAGCCTCTGGAAGGGATTTTTAGGGATGCTGCCACGATCTGAGTCCGCTGACTCCGCTCGGGGTGAGCAAGTTACTCTGCTTTCCGTCTTTGGGGAAGAGAGAGACAACTCGGCATTGATCTTACAAGGCAAAGACACAATATAAACGCCAATTATCACCATAATCCAAGTCTTACAAAAGGGACTGACCTCTGACTAAGCACAGGGCTGGCAGCCAGGCACTTCTGAATGCTGCTCGAGGCACACACACTGATTCACACGGCCACCTTATCTGCCTAACCCTAACCTTCCCCACTTCCAAAATCTGGGTTTCCTGCCATTGTTGCAATTGGACAGCAGCAAGGCAGGGACTCACTGAGGCTGGATTCAAGGGCAGAGCGAGGGATCAGAAGGACTAACAAACAGAGAGGAAAGCTGTAGTGGCAGCTGAGTGTTGAACCAGGGCCCAAAGCCCAAACCTGTGCCAAGAGCAAGGAGGAGCTCTTGGATTCAGGAGCCAGAGACTATACTTTGGATATATAAGCTCGGTAACAGAATCAGGGCAGGACTTTTGTGCTGGAGTTACAGCAAATCTCACCAGCACACCGAAATCCTGCCTTTAACCCACATGAAGAAACACAGAGTCAGTGACAATAAAACTGGCACGTGGGCCTGACCTAAACACCAGAGTGGCCCCATCCCTGGAAGTGTCCAAGGGCAGGTGGGACAGGGCTTGGAGCAACCTGGGATGGTGGGACAGGGCTTGGAGCAACCTGGGATAGTGGGAGGTGTCCCTGCCCATGGCAGGGGTGGGATGGGATGAGCTTTAAGGTCCCTTCCTACCCAAACCATTCCAGGATGGTATGATAAATCACATACTTCCAGCTGTCAAGATTACAGCTATAAGGCTGTGTTCTGCCTCCTCCTCCATTTCCCCTCAGAACTGCACCAATCCTTTATTAAAATCCAGAGAGAATCTCCAAACTCTTCTCCATCCATTCTGCCAGCTGGGGTATCTAAACACTTGAAACACAGAAGGTCCCTGTGAGGCAGAAAAGTAAAATTTCCCAATTTTTGCAGCCAAGAACATCCAGAGAGGGACTGGACTTGCGACAAGACAGAAAGCCTTGGTCAAAGTCACCCAGGAATTCTGCAGAGAGGCAGAGCCAGTGCCTGGCCAAACTCTGAGTGTTTCCTCACCACACAGGGTCCATCTACAGCACCAGACAGGACAAGGTGTAGGACAAGCTTCAAGCAGAGCCACCACCAACATTTCCACCACCTCTTCCACACATGAAGAAAAAGAGACATTCTGAAGCTTTTCAGTCACTTTTGCTCTCCCTCAGGATCCATCCCCAGCAGTAACGACCAAAACACTTCCCTAACAGAGAAATTGGTTACCTCAGAAAAATGAAATCCAAACCCAGCAAAGAGCTGAACCCCACCTACTCCTGATTTTGTGCTGGACTGCAAAGGAAACTGTTTTCCACTAAAAAACAGTTTGCAAGTGCAGTTTTACTGGCACAGCCCTAGCAAAGGCAGAGACTACATTTGGAGAACAACTCAGGAACAGATAACAGTGTCTCCTTGAAGAATATAAATCATAATGGCAAAAACATGGGCTTTTGGCCACAGCTGCTTCCATACCAGAGTCTTATTTTAGTTAAAAGCACTTCAAAAAGAAACAAATGTCCTAATTAATGCTCTTAAAGCAACAATCATCTCTTTGTCTAGTCCAGACCTGAACTAGGGAAATGTCCTCTTGCATGACATAGAGAAGACCCATCAACATCTTGCACTGCCAAGGCCACCACTGCCCCATGTCCCCAAGTGTCACATCCACACGGCTTTTAAATCCCTCCAGGGATGGGAATCCACCCCTGCCCTGGGCAGGAAAACCCTTCTGGGGAAGAAACTTTGCCACTCAACCATATTTTTAGTTTAGTTTCCTTTCAGAGTGGCTGTGAAGCCCTGAATTAACTCATCTGCTTCATCTTAAAACCAAGAGCTCAGGCAGGACGCTTTAAATTAAGGAAGCTTAAAAAGCCAACTGAATATTCCAAAAGCCACCAACTATTTACACCACACCTTGTCAGCAAAGACACAGAACGAGCTGAGCCTTCTTTCATGCAGGTTTCATTACCGTGGTTTGTGCCACATTTCAAGGGCACTGCACAGTTTCAGCTCAACCTGTGGTGATTTTATTTTCTAAGCCACTGGAACTCCAGTGCCTGCCCTTCAACTTGTGTGCTGACTTGGAGCCTCCACATACTCATTTTTTTCCCCCTCTGTTGCTTTCCCTCAATGATGACAAGGCTTCAATCTAGTCCTTTTCCATCTGCATTACTCACCCTGCTTTTCTTCCCTCTCCCAAGGCTTTTACTCACTCCCCAGACAGCCCTGTCGTTGCTGGCAATTAAGACCCACGAGCACCAGCCTGATAATTCAGGTGAACTTCAGGTGACGGCGTTGCAGCCGTCTGGTTCTCTCAGAACTCACATTCTGAGGGATGCAAAACACACTGGTGTGGCCACAGCTCACTGCTAACACATATTAATTAATCAATACTGCCACGAGCCCAGGAAGCACAAGTTAATTACTCCCATTGGAGTTATGGAGAACCCAAGAGAGAGAAACTTGTGTTGGCTACAGGACTTGGTTTTGGGTAAAATGACTAATTCTTGTGAGCCCAAAATCAGGAGTCCTGTGTTCACACCATGCTTTAAACTCCTGCTGGGTGCTGATTCTCATCCAGTTTCCCTTCATCTCTTACCATAGCAGTTTAAAAACTGTTTAATCTTTGGCTTAATCAGTATTTAAGTTAAAACTTTTAAATTTATTTTTTTCAGGCTCCATTTTCTTCTTTCCCCTTCACGATCCCACTTACTCTTTTTTAAAGATATCTATGGTCTGATCTGGTAACTTTATACCTAAATGGGTCATCTTGGCCCATTTTCCTCTAATTTAATACTCTCTAATCCCCTCCAAACGGGTTCAGCCCCAGTTTTCCCTCAGTCACAAACTGTTCACCTCTATTTCCATTGCACCCTCAGTGAGCATTTGAACTGCACAGACACTGGAATAAATCGAGGCTGCTGCTCTGCTGGGAGGTGGCAGATGATCAACAGGGCAGAAAACAGGGCTCAAATCCAAGCACAGGGAACTCAAACCAGGTAATTTCCACTTTGGTGAAAGCCTGACACAGAGTTAGAGCTGTCAGAGTGTCCTTGTGCTCACGGGACGTGACCTGAGACCCCTCTGCCAACTCTGGGTGACCAGTGTGACAAAGGTGCACAGTGGCCTTACCTCCACACCCCTTTCCTGCTGCCCAGGAACCAGATCTTTACAACTTCAAGTGGTGGTTTTCATACTGAAATCCAACATGTTTCCAGCTAAAAGAATGGAGAGGAGGTGGCTCAGGGGACTGGCAACAAGGCAGGGAACCACTTGTTTTGAACAGAAGGCTAAGCCACCAGCAGTAGAAAATAACTCATTAATGGCTGTATCAAGAAGGCTTTTTGAAATCCACTGGAGTTTGGTTTCCAACAAAAAACCTCCTGGCAGCCTTATTTTCTGCTGTGACTCTCTCTACAGAAGGCTGGGACTGCACTGCCACCTGCACTGTGATAAGGACAAACCTTCATCCTCAAAATGATCCCCCTGGGCAAAGGTGGCTGCATTGACAAACAGCCCCGTGTCTTCCCCCCTCTTCTGTAGCCATGGTTTGTCTTCCCAGCTCAGCCTGACAATCCAAAGGTCCAATCCAAAGGCAAGAGGGCACAGTATCCCAGGAATGTGACTGCTGGGGACAGCCATTTGGTCGTGCCAGTAACAGGGATATTGGGAGCAGCAATGCAGGATGGCCAGGGGGAGATGAGTGACAGCAGAGTGCTGATCAAGCCTTTCCTTTCAGCCTGAAGAGCTTCAAAACTGGGATTCATTTGTTTATTTACTGAAGAACCAGCTTGGAGACCAATCACACTGAGGATTTAGGACAGAAATCATTTAAAAGAACAAACTGATAGGCTCGAATTCAAGGGTGAGCTTGAGACAACCTCAGTTCACACTGGGATTCCAGATACTTGAACTGCTTGGAACAGCACAACCAATTCCAAGCTTGGGGAGGTGTCCCAGGTTTCCTGTCTCTGCCATGTAACACTAAATTGATGGTGTTCCTACCCCTTTTGCCAAGCCTGGAGTGGTGCTAAACTCTTGCCCACCCCTGGTATCCCTTTAGCATCTCTCTAGTATGTTCAGGAGATGTATGAAGATGTCTCTTATAACACCCATTTTTCTCTGATCAAGGCCAAGTTTCAAAGAGCTGCATGATTTTCTTTCTCTTTCAGTGACAGAAATGTAGAAATAGAAACAATACATCAGCCAGACCAAGCGAGGAATTGAACGTTACTGATTTATTCCCTGATTTATTTTACTATTTCACTATCCCCTGGTTTAAATGTTCCAGCAAACCAGTGGAACTCTTCAAATCAGCCAACTGGCCATAATCATTGCAACCATTTCTCTGCTCTTTTTAGACAAATTAACAGGGAAAAAAAAAAAGTACCACCAAATGACTCTTAATTGTTCTGGGATTCTTCAGCTTGTACTTACACTACTGGAAAAGTTCTGAGCATACTTTACATGGGGGTGGGACGTTATAAAGCCTCTTGAGGGTCTTCAGTGTTATTCACCATTCTGTAAGACACAAGGAAAAGACACAAGAACATCAGAGATGTCTATGAAAGGCAAAGAGATCCAACCTGCCACTAATCCAGACCCACACAGGCTCACAGACTTCAATGCACGCGGTACATTCCTAAGGAGAAAGTCTGGTGGTGTAATCAGCCCAGAGACAAAAATTTAAATTACAATTGATTTCTTCTGGCCACAAGTAAATTAATCCATGCAATCATTTAGCCTTATGACAGTTACCTACCCTTTTAACTCACAAAAGCTATTAAAAGGATTATTTGGCCAACATCCGCAGAGAGCTCGGGAGACAGGTACTGTGTTCTGAGAAGGAATGACCTAAGAGAATTTTCTTTAGCTATCACTGCTGATGTCTTTCTTTCTTTCTTTCTTTCCTTCTCCACAAACTACCACGGGCTCAAAGTGCCCCAAAAGTCAAACTATTAAGCAAAGGGAAAGAGGAAGGCAGGATGTTCTGTGCAGGGAGATGCACAAAGAACTAGGGGTGATGTTTACACTTTGGACTAGAGGTGTATGTGAAGTGGGAGAGGAAACAAGGGGATACAGGGATGTGCATGGGATAATTTCCTCTGCTCCACAAAATGTAATCCAGGGCTAGCAATCATGGGTGGACGCATCTTGGCTCTTCCAAGTGGTTAGAAGTGGTCCAGATGCTACAGAATGACTCTCTCTATGACACCTGCTGGAGACTGTGGGAAGAAAAGCACCAATCCCAGATAGAGTCCAGTGGGCATACACAGACCACAGAATCATGGAATTGTTTATGATGGAAAAGCCCTCTAGGATCATGGAATCTCAGAATGGTTTGGATTCGAAGGGACCTTCAGGCTCATCCCATCCCACCCCCTGCCATGGGCAGGGACACCTCCCACTAGCCCAGGTTGATCCAAGGGAATCCAGCCTGGCCTGTGACACGGCCAGGGATGGATCCAGGGGCAGCCACAGCTTCTCTGGCAATTCCAGCCCAGCCCCTCCCCACCCTCCCAC
>JAWWTY010000106.1:114276949-114293565 GCA_035222235.1 Margarornis squamiger
CCCAGCCCTGCCCTCTGGCACTGGGAAGCCATTCCCTGTGTCCTGTCCCTCCATCCCTTGTCCCAAGTCCCTCTCCAACCTTCTGCAGGGCCCTTCGCACATCCTCTTCAACACTTCCATCCAAATAAATACATAAAACATTCCTAAACACCTACAAAAAGTGGCAGTAACACTCAAGCAAACATCAGCTGGATGCCCAACCAGGACATTCCCACAGGAAGCAGAGTCACCTCCCTCATCCCAGACTGCACCCCCCAAACAGGGATCACTCGCCAGCTAAATATTACTCTTGCAAAGACCTTCTCCTGCTTAACATATTAGCAGGGATTTATAGGAGTGAGTGTCTGGAACACTGCTTAACAATGCTAATAGCAGAGTTCCAAGAAATCAGTAGTTTGGCAATTACAAATCCAGCAATCCAGGCTGAAATATGTGCTCACTCTCGCTAAACCTGTAATCCGAGTTCCCTCTTTCCCTTTTTTTTTTCCCCTCCCCGTAATAAGTGGTTTAAATTTAGTAGGAATGAATCACTTGCTGCAGGTTTGCTCCCTTTGGTTGTTTCATTTCTTTTCTTGGACTCCATCTTGGATGACACCTAATGGGAAGACTGGAGGAGGGAAGGCAGAATGTGGCCTCCTAAAGGAAAGCCAGTCTGTTACAAGCAGCCTCTTCCCAAATTCTGTTGTAGGGTAAGGACCTCCAGAACTGGGGAATTTCCTCCTGCTTTAATAAATAGCAGGGCAGACACACACCCTGCCAAGGTTTCCGGTGATCCTTTTGCTCTAAGCTGGGTCCACAGAAAGAGCCATCCCACGTGGTCTTAAGACACGTTCCATTCCCAAATGGCATCATGAGCACAGAATCACAGAATTACCAAGGTTGGAAAACGCCTCCAAGAGCACTGAGTTCAACCTTTGACTGGTCACCACTTTGTCACCCAGCCCAGAGCACGGAGTGCCACGTCCAGTCGTTCCTTAACCACCTGCAGGGATGGGGACTGCACCACCTCCCTGGGCAGCCCCTTCTCATCCTGACAACCCTTTCAGTGACGAAATTCCTCCTGATGTCCAACCTGCCCCTCCCCTGGCACACCCTGAGGCTGTCCCCTCCTGTCCTGTTGTCCCTTGTTCCCTGGGAGAAGATGCCCATCCCCAGCTGGTTCCACCCTCCTGTCAGGGAGTGGTAGATCCAACTGGGACTCTGCTGTGCTGCTCTCAACCCAGCCAGGCTGAGCAACACCATGGCTTTGCAGGAGAGAGGCTTGAGGGCAAGGAGTCATGGAATGGCTTTGGTTGGAAGGGACCCCAAAGGCCATCCAGTCCCACCTCCTGCCATGGGCAGGGACACCTCCCACTAGCCCAGGTTGATCCAACCTGGCCTTGGACACTGCCAGGGATGGATTCAGGGGCAGCCACAGCTTCTCTGGCAATTCCAACCCAGCCCATCCCCACCTTCCCACCCAACAATCCCTTCCCAATATCCCATCTAATCCTGCTCTCTTTCAATCCAAGCCATTCCCCCTCGTCCTGTGTGCTTCTGCCACACGGAAGGGAATTGGGCAGGAGGGAGGCAGAGCAGCAGGTGACAGCTTTGGGACAGCTCCACAGGACTATTACGGCAAAACTTTGCTAAATATATCGGCCCTGCAAAGTAGGTGGGTCAGAACATCCCTCCAAGAGAAATCCAGATTTGGAAGCACAGCCCAAGTGGGAAGCTATACGTTCAAAGGAGGTATGAGCACGAGCAGAAGGGCTTGAAGCAAGAACACTTGAAGGATTTGGAGTTTCCCTGCCCCCCTCACATGCAGAAATCCAGCCAAAAGCACAACACGAGCCTGGAATGGAAAATATTCCTTAGGAAACAGGCAAGGAAAAGAAATGGATGCAGAGAGAGGGGAACTGACCTCCAGGCTGAAGGGGAATTATTCAGGAAGCTTGGGAGCAAATTGAGACTAACCTACCAGCCTACACCCTCTCACCTGTGACAGGGCTGAGACTCAGCAACTCATCCCATGTGTGACACCCAACCTGAGAGCTGCAGATGGGGAGCCACTTATTTCCTGAACACACCGTACTGACAGAGAGCTGAGTGAAGCAAAATACTGACTCCAGTGTCAGGAATCACAGAATCATGGAATTCTGGAATGGTTGGGACTGGAAAGGGTCTTAAAGGGTCCAGTTCCAAGCCCAACATCTCCCACCATCTCAGGTTGCTCCAAGGGAATCCAACCTGTCCTTTGACACTTCCAGGGATGGGGCAGCCACATCTGCCCCATCTGAGCAACCTGTGCCAGCCCCTCAGCACCCTCCCAGCCAAGAATTCCTTCCTAGAATCCCACCTAACCCTCCTCTCCCTCAGAGAGAGTCGTTCAGTAAGAAGGGAACAAAAACCAGGAGTTGTATTACGGAGAATTCTGAAAAACTGGTGACTTTCATTGGGCTGTGAGAGAGTTCTGCTGAATCCTAGAACAGGAAATCCAGCTTCAGCTGGGGGAATGTATTGCAAGTGTTGATAAAAGCCAAAATTGCAGAACATTTGGAAATGCATAATTTAGTAGAGGACATCCAGTACAGATTCATAAAAGGAAGGTCATGCCTGACAAATCTGCTGAAATCCTTTTTATTATACGACCAAATCGTTAGGTTAGACAAGAGCGAAACAGTGGACATAAGTTATCAGGATCTCAGGAAAGCATTTGATTTTGTACCACTCAGGCTGATTTACAAAGTCATAAAGTATTGTGCAGGGAAAAGGAACTGAAATGGATTAAAGAACATTTTAGGGATAGGAACAAAGGCAACAGAGGGAGCGGAAGGAATCTGAAACAGAGAGGTGTAAAGGTCAGGCTCCTGCTAAAGGCATAAAAACAGGCTCTGAGAAGAGTCAAACTTCAGCTCAGCTACCATTTCAGAGACAAGAACGCCTGAATTTGGTGGCAGAACCGCACAAGAGTTTTACTAGTGGTAGTAAATTAGGAGGAAATCAGGTGCAGAAAGGTGGATGAGCAAGAAGAGTTTTACTAGTGGTAGTAAATGAGGAGGAAATGGGGTGCAGAAAGGTGGATGAGCAAGGCTTGGCACCTGCTAAAGCACAGGAGAGGTGCAGCACCAACCTGTGGATTCAGCTGTGCTGGAGCTGAGGTGGGAAAGGACCTTCTGGCTGAGAATCCACTCGTTTTAAAGAGGATTCAGGAATTTTATGCTCATTAATAAAAGCTGCAGCTATGCATGCTGTGGTAATGATATGGGTAATTAAATCTGAAGCTTCTGGGAATTAAGCTGATGGCCTGAAAGGGTCAAAAAGAAAACTCCTCTTGTGCTTAATCAGAGGAATGGCTTTGCAAGCTGGATGGGTGCATTAATTGTCCAGTCCTGACCACAGGGTGACACACAGAGCTACATCACATGGACCTCTGGATTGGTCCAGCTCCACAAAAATCACCAAGATTTCAGGTAGGACACACCAAGAGAAGGCAGTGCAGTTGGGTTGGCTCCCCTTGGGCAGTTCTGCACAGACAAAAAGAACCCCAACTTATCCCAAGGTTTTCCATGGGCTGCTGGCAGTATCTTCTCCTGGAAAGGGCCAATTATTCTCCTGGCTGGGAGGCTGGAGATGAGCTCTGTCACTTGATGACGATGCAAGAAGATTTTATCCTTTTTTTTTTTGGCCTTTTTCTAAGAGAGCAGCAAATCTTTGCAATGTCCTCATGAGGCAGGGGTAAAATTCTCCAAGGAAAAATGAGCCTCAGCTGCTTGGCTCAAGGTCACCTGTGATAAAGATGAGAACATAGCGTGGATCTTCTGATTCCCACTCCTGTGCCCTGAATTCCAGGCCACGGTGCTGCTGCCACCACCTGTGGGGACAAGCTTTTCAATCTTGAAGGCTGTCAAACCCCAGCAGCTTTTACAAGCACTGAAAATCACTTTAAATAAACTTCAGTTTGAGGGGAAAAAAAAAAAAAATAAAAAAAAATAAAAAGTTAGGGGAGAACAGGTGGACTCCTGTGACACCAGAATTCTTCAATGCACAAAGGATCTTTCATCTCGCTGTTCTACACGGCACCTTTAAATATTCTTCTACATAAAGGCATGATATGCAAGAGCAAAAGAATAACTGAGAAACAGTAATCCCTAACAGATCAACTGTGCTTTATCTACACAGATTCTGCTCTCATAAAAGCACAGAGGAAAGAGGGGAGGGGGGGGGGAGAAAAGTACATTCTTATTGTTTTCTGAAGCTTAAAATAACCACAAAGTGAGAAAAATCAAAGCTGTTCCATAGAACAACCAGGAGAAAAAAAAGGTCTCACTGAGCATTTGAGAAAGACAGTAAATGGCAGAAGATGGAATCAGAGATTTAGTGAGTGCCATGGCCACCATGCTCAGATCCTAAATTTGGGCTCTGCTTAAAACCAGTGTGGTTTAAATCTGCTGGAACGGACGTGCCCCATATATGATTGTAGCTGGCACTGGCAGCAAAGGCTGCAGTTCTGGCTGCCATCACATCCTCCATTTTCACTTCCCAACTTCTCTGAAAACTTCCTTTTTTCCCCCCAACATAATGCAACTGGATGGAGGCAATGTCTGCAGGAAACCTGCTCCCTGAGGGACAGACAGGAGGCAAACGGATGGGAGGAAAGAGGAACAAATCATCTCTACTGAAGGCAGGCAGAGCTGCCAACAGTTTATTCTTGAGGCTGATTGATTATGGAAGTTTTTCCACTTCCAGAAACAAGCAGAAAATGCATTATCTACTATAGCTGGTTTTGAACCAAACACCCAGGCTGAGCTTTAACACAGAGCCCGGGTTGGTGCTGGGGGAAGCAGCAGGAGAGGGGCCAAAATAATGGCTAAAACCCATTAATTTATTCCTCACACTCAGACATCTCATATTCCAGCCTTGACTTTCCTTTTCTTTCCAGATGTGTCCTTTCTGTTGCTCTGTCTCCAAACCCTCTGTTTCAAACATCAGGGAAGATTCTTTATGATTTGCCATTCAGACTTCTGGAGATGGGGTTGTATTTATAGATTTTTATACATACATTTTATTTTAAACCCAAATAAATGATAAAGTCCATTAATCTCATCCCTTTCAGCCAAAAAAAATCCCCAAAGCAGGAGTTGGATGGAGACAAACCCAGGACCCTGGCAGCTTTACACACGTGTTATTTAGATGTTAATTAAGTTGGTTGCCAATTAAAAGAGTTTTAAGACTTCTTATGGCATGGATGCTTCTACCCCTGGATCTCCAGCTGCTGGGTACCACAGAGGAGCAACCAACATCCTCCAAAAATCTGCTTCAAGAGTCATGGTTGCACCACCCATGGTGGGAACTGCCTTTTCCCTCTGCACCACTGGCTGTTAACAAGTTTCTAACAATTGTAATTCAAAAAACACCTGCAATATCTCCTGTAAGTCAGTGACACAACAACTGGCAGTGCCAGCAATGAGCTGCTCTTCTAACAAGCTTCCAGTTTTAAGGGCAATTAAAGAAACAAAGCCAAGTATTTTTAATCCACAGGCGACTTCCGCTTTGATTCTGAATTTTAGATCCATTCCCAGGACATCTCCAAGCGCACAGGTGTTGCTCAGAGGGGTTTTCCAAGGTATCCACACCAGAATCCGGTGGGGGAAATGAGTGGAAAGCCTTTCCCATGGAAGCTTTTAGACCTGTCCCATCATCACCTCCCCCTTCTCCTTGGAGCTGGAGAGGTTCTACCTTGGAAAGTTCATCTTCTCATCTGAGAACTCGAAATTTTGACTCGAGCCATTCAAGAGAGGTATCCAAGTTTGGAAATTGGATGTCCACCAGAGGACTGGAGGAGATATAAATCAACACATCACTCCTCAAATGTTAAGAGCTACTGTTTAATGCAATATGCCAAAAAAATAAAATGTGAGTTCCTCTAGACAGTCTGCAACAGGCAATTATCTAAAAAACAATTTTTCACCAAGTTCTGAACATTCCTGCTGACCAACAATTCTGCTGCCAAGCACAGGAGACGCGAGGATAGATTTTTTTCCTTTTTAGTTAGTTCTAAGAATATTATCCAAAACACTGACTTATAAAAAGGGGTACTTTCAACTTCATTTATTACTTGGTTCTTTATGATTCTTTACACCCAGCTGATAATGCATTGGCACATTTATCTGTTATATAAATCTCTGTCCCCATCCACACAAGGTTACTATTTGCTAAGCCACTTCAACCCCTCTTTAAATATGACTTACCACTGAAAACAAAGCCAAATTCCCAGGACTGACGCCAGTCATAGGATTTAAACAACTCCTGGAAGACATTCCAAAACTACAGCTGCAAGACCCTCTGGAGGACAGAGCAGGACAGGAGTCTCTGAGGGTATTTGGAGACAATGAACTACACCTCTCCCTCTGAGGGTATTTGGAGACAATGAATTACACCTCTCCCTCTATTTTCCACCTTTCTAAACACATCCTTTTTTTAGGATGTGAGTTCAAGTCCTCTGCATACCTTGGTTATGAGTTCTCTCTTCTAGCAGCCAAAATAGATGGATCTTCCCAGATTCACTTTATATTTTTTAAAAAATGATCTGATTATCACAGAATGGTGTTTGGATTGGAAAGGACCTTGAGGGGAGCATCCAGTTCCACCTTCCACTATCCCAGGTTGCTCCAAGCCCCATGCAACCTGGCCTTGGACACTTCCAGGGATGGGGCAGCTTCTCTGGGCAACCTGTTTTATTTTGTTCCCTCCTGGTGGCACTGGAGGGAGTGGATTACACAGGAGGAGCTCTGTAGGACAGGTGTGATCCACACAGTGAAACACCTGGACCACTGGAGAGGGTTAATGCTTACAGAGAGCTGGCTCATTCCCTGCAGTTCTCACCAAGGAGCTGCACTGAGAGAACCATTTAAGGATCTGGAAAAGGAGAAGTGGGGTAACTCTGACTGCCTCTTTTTTTAGGACTTTCTTGAGAATCCAAATCAGAAAGTGAGACATCTCAGCCATTCTCCCACTGTCCTCACGCTCACAGTTCATACTTGCTCTTCTTTAAGTTCCAGCTCCCAGAGTCAAATGATTGGAACAAAAAGGAGAGGGGGGGGAAAAAGCAGCTGAGTAAAGTGAATGTTATACACTTAAGGCAGAATTAAACCTTTCACGTTACCAAACCCTGACTTAACAACATTTTTTTTAGTATATTTGATGCTGTAAATAACAGTTGATTTCAAAAGACTGCTCAGCCTTCATACTTGGGAATATAAAAGTCTTGGCAAAAAAAATCCAAAAAAACCATGATTGGTCTAAATAATTCTCTTAACCTGTAAAAAATTAATTTGGAGCCACTTTTACCTGTGACTGAGACTGATCAGGCAAGAACCAGCAAGTGCCCCTGTTGAGAAGAGCTCACAGCAGATGAGCTCCAGGAAGAGGGTCAAGGAGCTTATGGGGAAAACTGGTAATGAAGAGATTTGGGCAGGGGCAGAGACACCCAGTGGCCCAAATATTGTCAGTCATAAACTACGAACCACAGAATCATTTAGGCTGTAAAACACCTCCAAGATCCAAGCCCAGCCTTTGACCCATCACCACCTTGTCACCCAGACCAGAGTGCCACGTCCAGTCTTTCCCTGGACACCTCCAGGGATGGGGACTCCAAACCTCCCTGGGCAGCCTTTCCATGAAGAAATTCCTCCTGATGTCCAACCCGACCCTCCCCTGGCACACCTTGAGGCCGCTCCCTCTTGTCCTCTCCCTTATTCCACGGGAGAAGCCACATCTGGTCGTGGCTCCTGCCGCTTCTCCAGCTGCAAGGAGGAGGCTGAGTGCCTGCAATGAGCATTTCCCCTGCCATCAGAGCCTGGCTACGGGGCTGGGCTGCCTGTCAGTCTGACCCTGCGGGGCTCTGCTGTTCCTGAGTGGCCCGGGCAGGATTTATGAGCAGCGCGTGGATGTGTTGTAAAACGCGGGGCGGCGGGAAGGGCTCGCGGCACGTCTGCAAGGAGAGAACTGACACCATAAGTCACCATCCAGTTGGCTGGGGGAGAAGGAGGGATGACACACACACATGCATATCAATGGATTAGATCACAGCCTCGCCACGCTGCTCCAGAGCCATTGCAAGGCTCGCCCTCAATATTCTTAAAACGCTTTTAGTTTTGAAACGCAAGACGTGAAAGTGCCTCGTTTTGCAGGGGCCGAAGCCAAACCTGAAGTAACACAAGAGTCCTCAGTAGTTAACAGGCCACAGAGCTCCCCAGCACTTCCAGGCAGCACTGCAGGCCTGCAGAGTAACACTGTGTACCCATTAACTCCGAGTCCACGCTTTGGCCAGGATTTGTTTGGCTGCATTACGGCCAAATCACTTTTTGTGTCCGTCTTCCTCCTACGTGGGATGGCCTGAGCAGAACAGGATGCCAATGCTGAAAGCACTGACTGTCTCAGACTTTACCATCTTTGATTAAGAAGGCCCTTTTATTGCAGGATCACTTAGACTTTACAGATAACTGTTGCTGCATTGAGATGAAGTTACTGGCAGGAAAAGCCCAGGGCAACTCAGGGAAGAGCAACCAGAATATTAAGACTCCTCCAGTGAGCTATTCCAGAAGGCCAGCACAGAAATTGTTTCCCTAATATCAATTTTTTGCTGATAATTATTTCTTGTGCTCCCTACAGCAGATGAGAAAACACCCTATTCCTCATTTCCCTACAAGAGACTTCCAGGTTGGGTTTGCACAACTCTTGCCAGGTGGGTGGGTTGTTGAGGGGTTCACTTTACAGGTCCTTGTCCTTTCCTCCCACTGCAGGAACCCCCTCAGAATTCATCTGTCCATCCTTTCACTCCCACATTCTCAGCTTCGACATTGTTTCCAGTCCTGTTCCTGCCCCACATTCCCACTTTGCTTGTAAAAGAGCAAGTCTGTGCTACAGCTGCATCCATGTGGACTGATAAATGGGCATCAAGATCTGTACACCTATTCCCATGTCCTTGTTTTTGAGGGACCAGTTACAAACCAGAATCAAGGGTTTCACAGCTGGGCAAGAAATCCCCCTATTTTATCAAGGCTGGCACACATCCTGAAAGATTACCTTTCCATTTCACTTCACACCTGCCACTCCCTGGATTATGAGTGTGGATACACAGCAGCCACCACTGAATTTCTCTTTCCAACTTGTTATTTCTGTTCTACCTTGATTTTTCATCCAAAGAGATGCTCCAGTATATACAAACCCCTTCAGTAAGTTGTATCAGCCCCCAACTTACGCTTTGTATGTGCAAAACCGGAGACAGAATTAAAAACCTGATCTAGAACATGGAACAGAAGCACCCAAGGGTGTAAGGTCGTATGTACCATCACCTTCTCCTTCCAGTTTCACACATCTGAGCAGCACCAGGACTTTCCATTCATACAAAGGCTTTTTTGCCCTCATCAGAAAAAAAAATAACTATTTTCTGACTTCCTAAGCAGAGCTTAAGACCTGTAAGAACCCAGGGAGTGCTTTGTCATCTCCAGCAGCGGCCCCTTGAGCGATGGCAGGGACAGCCATTTCTCACAGCATCACCCAGGAGCACAAGGAGCAGGGAATGGAATTCCAGGATGGAATTCCAGGGAAACTGGGAGAGACAGGACGCTGGGATCTCGCTTTGGCCCCGATTTACAGCACAGCACATTCAGCAATGGAATGCTGGTACATCAGCATGGGGAGGGGCACTGGGTTTTAAGGCTGTACCAAACTAAAGAAGCATGTTCTGAAGAAATAATTTTAATTTTTTGGGGGAAAAAAGGGAGGCCTTGAAGCATCTTCTACCCAAATACTGCCAGCTTTTGGCACAGTGCAAGCACTGGGCTGTGGGAAGCACCACAATATTGGATAAGGGAAGGTTTCATCAGCTTCACCCCCAAACTGTGCCCTTTCCTCCTCACCATAAATATTTACACAGTGCAATAAGAAAACAGTTAATTACCAAAAGATTTAAGGGGCTCTTTAGAGCTGAGACAAAACTATCACCATCCCAGAAATGCTAATGGAATAGAATAGAATAGAAAATCTAAACAGACCAGCAACTCTTGCCTGTGCTTATTCAATCCTCGCTGCACCTGCCCTGGGGCTGCACCACGTTTTGGGGCCCAGGGACAGAGAAACACAAGTGGGAAAGGGTTTGGGTTTCATTCCCAAGAACCTAAAGCAGTGCCTGCCCCCCTCGTTAGCCTGGGGAATTCAAACAGTGACCAAACCACTTGAACTCATCTGCCAGACATGCACAAAATTAAAAAAAGACCTGCTGTTGAACTCCTTCAGAGAGGAAATAAGAAATTCAGTACGTATTCCGTGTTGAAAACTAGCTTAATACATTTTTCACCTTGATTATCAAGCCAGGGTTGCATTCACCATCAAATGCTGGGAAACTGCCTGAATTCATATTAGAATTCATAAGGGAAGATGGGGGGAAAAAAAAAAAGAGGGGTTTGAATTCTATTTTAATTGGCTTTTTTTAAAGTTCCATTAAAATTCTGATCAACTATTCCAAAACACAAACTTACAATAATGTTATTTAAAATTACACATAAAATATTTAGCAGCAGAATTGGTTATTGCTGTCTTTTGGGGAGGCTGGGAAGGAAGGGAAGTAAATCCCACTCCTCAAGTGGGAAAAACTACAGGAGGAGCACTGGGAAGGAGAGTCAAGTGCTAAGGCACTTTGGCAGATACAGGGAATAATGTGTTCATTTATAAATGTAAATGTTAAAGAATTTAAATGAGGGTTTCCTGAATTATGTACCTGCTCCAGGACATATTCCTGCCCACCTCCCTACCAGCTAAGCATTCCTGTTCTGCCCAAAGAAAGAAATTAGGAAATTAACTGGAGAGCTCAATCTGTTTGCAAATAAACACGCTCCAAACAGTCACCAGCCAATGGAAATCAACCTGTCTTTAGGAAAATAATGAAAGTACAATCCCAAAACAAGATTAAAATCAATGATTTAAATCAAAGCTTCCCTCTTGCTGATGTAAATCAAAGTGATTTAAATCACCGCTTTTGATCAATTCACTCATTTGCATAACATTGATCGTTTATCCCTTCAAATGTCATCGAAGGGCCAAAGTTAGCTGGGTCTTTCTCTAAATCTCAGCTCACCCAGCATAAAGAAAGCTCCGGTGTCCTTATTTAAAAATGAATAAAAGTCGCTATCAACGAAAACATTTCCACTACTGATGGCTAATCACACTTGGGCTGCTGGAGGGGTTTGAAGGATAAAGGAAGGAAGGTCCTGCAGAAATCCCAAGCACAACTGGAGTCCCAGCCCAAGCTGACAGGGCTCTGGAGATGTCCTGACCATCAACAAACATGCTGATGGGACAAACAAGTGTTTACAAGATCCCTCAGCCCATCAATCCCCCTTAATACAGTTGGGTAGGCAGGGGTTATTGATCCCTGGTGGTGAATTCTCACAGCAGGCTCTTTGCCTGCATCGATCACGGCAGCAAAGCGGGGATTAACACAGGGCAGGAGCTCCTTCCTTACCGAGAAAGGGCCTTTTCTGAGGGCACCACAAAGGTTTGCCAGAGCCTATGGATTGTCCCGTCCCTGGAAGTGCCCAAGGCCAGGTTGGATGGGGCTTGGAGCAACCTGGGCTAGTGGGAGGTGTCCCTGCCCATGGACTGGATGAGCTTTAAGGTGCCTTCCAAACCAAACCATTCCATTCTGTTCATCTTGGTGCTCGTGAAAGCTGAATTCTCCTTCCAGTTCTCCCTGTCTTGCTTTGGTCTTTCCTGTAGAAACTATTCCTGATGTGTGTAGATCTTTCCCAGTTACTATCATTTCTGCCTCATTTCCTTCACCCTCAGACTCTTCACCTGAGCTTTTGAGTCACTCTGATACTGTCCAAACCCTTTTCTAAGTCACCCCTCAAAATACCAACTCTTCCCCACAGTTCCACCTTCGCTCCTGCAGCTTCTGGTTCGAGGTATGAGGAGGAAAGGGAATGCTGGAGCAACTGGAAGCAGGTGAGAACACAAAGGATGTCAGGATGATACAGACTGAAGTCAAACAATTCCTGGGAGAGTGGGCAGGCCCTGGCACAGGTTGGGCAGAGAAGCTGTGGCTGCCCCTGGATCCCTGGAAGTGTCCAAGTCCAGGTTGGACAGGGCTTGGAGCAACCTGGGCTAGTGGAAGGTGTCCCTGCCCATGGCAGGGATGGAACGAGATGAATTTTAAGGTCCCTTCCAACTCAAACCATTCTGGGATTCTAGGAATTACCAAGCACACGAGGACAGCACAGGCACCTCCTAAGTATTCAAAGGACACTTTGCTCCAACATTTTACCCAAACTGCAGCTCTCAAAACCGATGAATATCCATTGAGTGCTTCCACCTATTTCACTGGCATACACAAAACCAAGTCTGTCTCGAGTACCGAGCAGGGTTTTTTTTTAAAGCAAACATTTCAAGGCAACAGCACAAAGCCAATAACTGTATCCTGGTCACTTTGATCCAATTACAATACATTTTAAAGTATTACAGTACTTTAAAGATTAAATAGTGCTCCAGCTTCTCATCTAAAGTTACCACGCTGAAAAGTTCTTGCTTCGAGAATGCGCGGCCCCGACTGCGTGAGCTTTTCCACTTGGGAGATTCAAAGTGGATTTAGCAGGATTACCAGCATACTTCAGCATTTTCAAGATCAGAGCTTAAATGGTATCTCCAACACACATGTGGGGGGGAAAAAAAAAGAGGGAAGGAAAAAGAAATCTGTTCCTAAGAAAACCAGGAAGCTATCGATCCTAAGGAGCTTTATGCTTTTGACTCCAAACTATGAGGGAAGGAATGAAAACAAATAGCCTGAGTTTTAGTTAAAGAATTTTATCTAATTCCATGTATTTATGATCTATTCAGCTGCCACTAATTGGTAAATAAAGCAAAATTTGCAATAGGAAAAGACAGTATTTTTAGATGACAAAACTCAGATCATACTAAAGGCACTTACTGGTTCAGGACTGAACAAAACCCCAAACTTTATAAATATTAAATTATTATGCTGTCCTAAAATACCCTTGGTGGACAAGCCACCAAAAAACCCTACCTCAAACCCCTACACAGAATCACAGAATGTTAAAGAGTTTGGAATGGACTTGAATCATCTCTCTCCCACCCCCTGCCATGGGCAGGGACACCTTCCACTATCCCAGGTCACTCAAGGCCTTACCCAGCGTGGCTTTGAACACTTCCAGGGATGGAACACCCACCATCTCCCTGGTCAACCCGTTCCAGAGCCCAACCACCCCTGCAGTGAAGTATTTCTTCTTAATACCTAACTTAAAGTTCTCCTCTTTCAATTTCCATGTTTCACGTAGCAAAACGCTGTTTTCCTCATTTGAGAAGGCAGATGGAGCTTAGCTCACTTCAGGAGAGCAAAGAGCCCGAGCCCAAGGAGCAGGAAAAGTTAATATCCCACAAGGAGAGCAAAAGAAGCTATTACAGCTGCATACAGACATTTCCTGCCTCAAGATTTCACAAATTCATTCCCCAATACACTCAGAAAACTAGAGTTGCCTTAAACTGATGCCCAGATTTGTTTCCCAACCTTTTTTTTTTTCCCCTCCCCTTGTTAAACTCCTTACAATTTATTTTTAACTGCTGCACAGAAGCTGCATCTGTCGAGGATGCTCTTTTTGCAAAGAGAGCTCCTGCTCTCGAGCCTGCCGCGAGACTTGCCTGCCTTGCCTTCAGCACAGCTGAACCGTTTGTGAGTAAGAAAAGATCCTTCTACACACTGAGGCCAATTTTAACCTCTCCAGACCACAGCCCTGCCACCCATCCAAGTCAGGGAAAGGACATGCCCAGAGAAGCTGTGGCTGTCCCTGGATCCCTGGAAGTGTCCAAGGCTGGGCTGGACGGGGCTTGGAACAACCTGGGATAGAGGGAGGTGTCCCTGCCCATGGCAGGGGGTGGAACAAGATGAGCTGTAATGTCCCTTCCAACCCAAACCATCCTGTGATTTATGATTCCATCCTGCTGCCATCTTCAGTGAGCTCAAAAGAGGGATTTAGAAGTAGATAGCCTATGTTTAACTTGCATTTAAAGCCTTTAAAAGTTAAAGGAGCACAACGAATGATGCCAGGACAAGCATTATCTCTAAAGATAAACGAGCTCAAAATAGGCAGCAGAGAGCCCTGTTAGCAGTGAGCATCCTGCCCTTACGTATATCCTTCAACAGGAGCAACTGAAGCAGTTCCAACAATCTCCCAGAGTCATCCTGAAAGAAGGAAACCCAAATCCTGCAGGTCTTCATGTGGACATGACCTTAAAAGAAGAGCTCACTCAGCACTTTACTCGTGGTCACTTCTTTTCCAAGTCCAGACAAGCCATGAATACACATTCTCAGTTACAGGGTCCTTCCTCCCAAGGGGAAATCCCTGGAGTAGACTCAAAGCTGGACAGACCCTGAGCCTGAGCTTCTAGCAGGGGACAGCTCCCCTCTGCAGCTCCAGGACTGCATCCCTTCTCTCTGTGAGGGTGGGGAGGCTCTGGCACAGGTTATGGACTCCCCATTCCTGGGAGTGTCCAAGGCCAGGTTGGAGGGGCTTGGAAAAAACTGAGATAGTGGAAGATATCCCTGCCCATGGCAGGGGGGTGGAACAAGATGAGCTTTAAGGTCCCTTCCACCCAAACCATTCCTTGATTTCCTCGTCCCCGGCCCCACATCCCACTGAAAGATGGGCACCCAACTCTGGGATACAAGCCCTGGAGCAAAGGCATGGCTGGGTGTGCACGAGATCCCCCCGTCGATGCCACATCCAGCCAGAGGAGACCCAGCAGGGCCGGGGCTGCCACAGCACGTGCCCCTGGCTCCACAAACACAGCTGCAACGCTCACAGGCAAAGGTGCATCTGCAGCGCTGCAGACTCATGCAGTTTAAAAATAAAAGCTTTAAAATCGCTTCCTAGTTTAAAATCATTTAAATAAAAAAAAATAAATAAAAAAAAAAACCCAACCCATCGAGATGCGTGTTTTGCAAAAAAATTTTCCAAGGGAAAATTAAGGCAGCGAAGCGGTGGAAGGCACTCGGTAAGCACCGGGAACTGGTGTGTGATGAAGTGCCAAGCCATCTTTCCAGCAGAATCCTTGTCTGCAAGTACAAAAGAACAAACATTTTCTTTTTACTTTGCTTATTTAGCTCAGTTCAATGACTGCTGCTTTCAAAGTTGAGGAATCAGCTGGGAATTCAGAAGGCAGGAAAAACAGTTTCTCGCTTTTAAATGAGGAATAAAAATAAGGTAAGTTGATGAGCTCCGCCAGCTCTGTGTTTTTGAAGGACAAGGTAACCAGAAATTAGGTGAAATTCAGCTCATCGAGACAAGACTCACTGTATTTAAAAAAATGTATTTTAAAAGAAAAGCTGCATTTTGACATAAGTGTAACACAAGCCTTAACATCAAGTAAAATTGCACTTTCGACTGAATTAGTTTCCATCCAAATGGAGCTTGACATGATTTTAAATAAGAATCAGCTGGGAAATATGCAGGATTAACCATGTTCTAATTCAGCATGGAATAAATGTATAGGAAGCAATGCAATTGCTTAGGTTACACCTGCCACAAAACTCTGGAGTTCTCAGCACAACCCAAGAAACACGAGTGCAAAACAAAGCAAAAGGATCAATTATTCAAACCCAAAGTTTCCTGCCTGCTCTTCAAACCACTTCAGATTTCCATCGACCCACGTCCTGCAGTGTTAACTTTGTACAACCACCCTCGGGTTCCCGCAGCATCCACTGGATCCATTTATTGGAGGTGAGAGAACTTGTGGCATGGATTCAATGGAGCGTTACCTACCTGGGGAGGCAGCCCTGCTTCTGCCCCAAGGGGAGCAAAGGAAATTTGGGGAGACAACTGGAACACCAGAGGAATTTGGGCCTCGTTGTTCAAAATGTGAGACTCCAGCGAGCAAAGGCACCAATTCCTTTAGGAAGAACATCCAAACGAAAATCAAACCACCTTGAGATCGAAGGGGCCAGGGCTGTGAGTTTTGTACCACAGGGGATATAAAGGAAATGCTCAAACAGGTATTAAAATGGTTCATAAATTATTAAACTGTGCTTTGAGCAGAGCTGGCCACTCCAACGCCAGAATGCAACAAAAGCAATGTCCAGAATTTTAGGGGACAATTTACCTGCTGTCAAGAAGCAGAGAAGGTTTTAGTCTAAATGAGGAAAAAGGCAACATCAGAACCATTCAAGACACCAAAATCAGCCACGAACACAATCCCAAGCCAAGAACACCCCGAGCTGTCCAGCACCCACACCCCCAACACCCAGAGGATGAGCCACTCCAGCTGTTTCAGAGGGGCTTGTTCTAAAGCGAAGGACCAGCAATTTGAAACCTTTCCATCCACACCTGACTGAATATGAAGAAACCCTCATGAGAGGACTTGCTGGTGGGGGAGAGGCTGGACATGCCCCCCATGGGCACTCCTAGCCCAGAAACCCCCCATGCCCTGGGCTGATCCCACAGCAGGGGAGGGGGGGATTCTGCCCCCTCAGGTGAGACCCCACCTGGAATTCTGCCCCCAGCCCTGGGAACAACAGCACAAGGACCTGGAGCTGCTGGAGAGAGCCCAGAGGAGGCCCCGGAGATGCT
>JAWWTY010000106.1:114293835-114313617 GCA_035222235.1 Margarornis squamiger
GGAAGGGATTGTTGGGTGGGAGGGTGGGGAGGGATGGGCTGGAATTGCCAGAGAAGCTGTGGCTGCCCCTGGATCCATCCCTGGAAGTGTCCAAGGCCATGTTGGAGCAACCTGGGCTAGTGGAAGGTGTCCCTGCCCATGGCAGGGGCTGGCACTGGATGAGCTTTAAGGTCCCTTCCAACCCAAACCATTCCATGATCCTACAGCCTTGCAGAGGTGAACACAGCAGGTCTGTGTTGCAAGAGGCAGGTCTGCTGGGACACAACAGCAGTCAGAGGTGTTGGAGCACATCCCACTGGGACCCCCAGGACTGGAGAGGTCCAGGAGCAGCCCAGCAAGGTGTTACCTTTGCAAAGCCACCTTCTCCAATGGCCTTGTCTACACAAATTGGAAGGATTAAACCAGACCTCAGTGTAATTTAAATAAATCTGCACCACCTGAATGTCTCTCTGAGTGTCTCCACCTGAAATTGGTTCCCTATCAGCTTAAATTTGTGTCTCCACACCTGGGAGTTCTCCTAAGCACAGGAGGCAACACCCACAAATTGACCTCTAACCACTGCCATGCACCTGAGTAAAAGTGATTTACACCTGGTTGTAATTTTACCCATTGGAAGTTACAGGCATAAATTTTATGTGCATACAAATGCATTTGTGTGGATATAAAAACACACACAAATATATGAAAACAAGCCACCACTTGTGCTCCAAATCTAAAAGCTTCTCCCAGCCATTCCATAAACCTCACAACGAGAGCCAGACACACTTTATGTTTTTATAAAGTCTGCAACTAAACCAATAAAATAAATAAATAATAAAAGGTCATAATTCATCATCCTGACATCAAATCAGCAGATTGGGACTTCAGTATATCAGAGTGATGGATATAGACTTGTTTTAAGGACGGTTTAGTCTGCATTATGCCAGAGCATTTATTGTTGCCTTTAAGACTGTTTCCTTTCCAAGATGTTTCAAATGAAAGCAACACTTATTTTCCCTAAACTGCCTGATCTGTGGGTCCACTATTCAGCAAAAGAATTGTCCCCAAAAAATCATGGCTTGAGAAGCAACAGACAGTGGGTGGTAGAAAACAGAGTTTCTTGGTTTTCCTTATTTTCTCTTGCTTGCCCGACGCTCCAATAATCAGTCTTTGATGGGTATCAAGAGTGTCTAAGGGAAAAATCCTTCCTCATGAACACCCAAACATCACAAAACCTCTCCATCCACCAGTTATTTCCACTGATGTTCCACCCTGCCACAGTGTCAGGCTGCTGGAGCACCACTGTCCTGGGATGTGCTGCCCAGGAAGGACCAGGACCAGTCCCCCCAGTCCAGCTTCCCTCTGCTCAGACCAGTGTCTACCTTCTCCCTGTGATCCACATCTGCCCTCTTAACCTCCCCTCTCTGCTTTTCATGGGGTCAGGATAAAAAAGCTGCTGCATCTCCATAAATGTAAACTCTGATCTTGCCTCAAATGCTCTTCAATAAATGAACACACATTTTCAGCTACAAGTCACATATATATATATATGTGTTTATACATATACATTTTCATCACTAGAGCACACTGCAAAGTATTAATTCTCATCACAACCCTTGATGGTGGCAAACCACACCAACTTTACAGGCATTCCAGTGCAGGAGATGCACACACAGAGGTCTGACAACCACCTCAGAACGTGCTGCTGGGCTCAGATCACATTTCTTACCTTAAACAAGTCCACCTTTCTTGAAACAGCTCCATGGGCCACCCTGTATCCCACTAACACCACGATACACAGAAGTGGCAGAGTCATAAAACCACTGAAGTGTTTGCTAAAGCACTTTCTTAATTACAAATATTGGTAAAACTCCGCATCCCTTCAGCTTCTGCTTCTCAGGCAACCCCAGCAAACACCCAACATGCCCACGAGACAGAACATTTAAATTTGCTGTAATTATTTCAGGCCTCCCCCCTTCTAACACCTCACAGACCACCAAGAGTCAGAAGGTCCCAATGTGGGACTTGCTGTTTGATCCACATTTAACCAAGACCTCCTCGGGTTTTGATCTCTGTTGTAAATGGTGCTTCGTAAGCACAACTGGTAATCAATCTGGGAAAGAGGAGGAAATGTAAAGGAATAAATTATCATTTCTGCCCGTTCTCTCTGCCCCCATCAGAGTTTTACAACCCTTCTTCGAGGCTACTTAGGCAAGCCAGGAGAGCAGAGGAGGTGAAAAGTCCCAGGAAAACCAGGATAAGTGGCTGCCAGATCTGCCCATAGTGCTGGGGGTTAATGTGTTGTAGGAACTGCCCCAGTGTTGGGGGACGATGTGTTATAGGAACTGCCCCAATGCTGGGGGCTGATGTGTTGTAGGAACTGCCCCGGTGTTGGGGGATGATGTGTTGTAGGAACTGCCCCAGTGTAGGGGGTGTTTTAGGAACTGCCCCAGTATTGGGGGTAATGTGTTTTAGGAACTAACCCCATCTCTCAGGTTGCTTGCATCACCTCTCTCCTTGCAGCAGAACTGAAACAATTCTGTGTGTGCTGTGAAGGTGCAGGAAGCTCTTTACAGACATGGGGGTATATGCTCTTGAAATTAAAAAAGCCAAAAAAAACCCCACAAACCAACTAAATTACAGCAAGGCTCGGTCTGACCGACCCCTCCCGTGACAGCACTCCTGTATATTCTGCACTGCATTTACAACTAGGGCTGGTTTTATCATTCCACAGGACAGGAGTCACTGTCTTTTGCACTGACTCCCCTTTCCCTCAGCTCAGGCACAAGAGCTCCCTGGGCTGAGTTTGTAAATACAGACCTGGATAAACAGTAATAGATCCACCACGGTGCAATATGAGGCCATAATTCCACTGGGCGTGAGAGCGTGAAAAGAACCCCAGGTAATGGGGCTGCTTCTGCATATTCACACAAATAATCCCAGCCCATGTCCTGACACTAATATAAGAACACAATCTTATGGAGCTTGAAATCTTCCCCTGGAGAAACCACTTTGCAAGAGCAGAATAGGAGAAAACAGGCTGTGTCGAAAAGAATGTTTGTAGCTTTGCTTGTTATTTGCACCAGGCTGATTAATCTTTAAGATCCAGCAGCTTTTCACATTTTTGCCTTCCCTCCCTCCTCTGTTTCACCAGGTTTTTTTATCAGTGCTTTAAAGTAACAGCACACCAGAGGCTAAATCCCACCAAGTGGGAAAGCAGCAGCTCCTGTGAGAGCTGTGAGACCACCAGGCAGCAGGAGACAGAGGCCAGGAGGGGAACACAAACCAGAAAAGGAGTGGATCTCAAAGAGCTGCCTGAATACAGCAAAGCACAGCCCTCCAGAAACCAGGACAGGACAAAGGGGAATGGCCTCAAACCAGGGGAGGGTCAGGTTGGACATCAGCAGGAATTTCTCCATGGAAAAGGTGGTCAGAACATCACAAGGGGCTGCCCAGGGAGGTGGTGGAGTCCCCATCCCCATCCCAGGAGATGCCTGGACGTGGTTGGCAAGGTGGGGATGGATCACAGGTTGGACTTGATGATCCTGAAGGTCTTTTCCAACCTCAATGACTCCATGATTTTAAGTTTTCCAGTTGTCTCCTCAAACTGGAACCATCAGGGCTCACATCTGAGCTTTTCACTGCAAAACTGAGATGGCAGGTCCTGGTAAAATTTGAGATTGTTTGACAACAAATAGATTCTCAAAGCTGACCAAAAACACCCTAAAAACTCTGATAAAAGATGCTAATATTGACAGCCTGCTTTTGAATGCAGCAAGATGGGGATGGAGGGCAAGGAGAGGATATTCAGAGAAAGAAGAACGAACAGAAGGCATTTATAAGGAGCTTGGCATTTTATAAGGAGCCCAGAACCTGGAGTGAGAGCTGTCTTGGCCATGAAATACAGGCCACCCCCTCCCCAGAAAGTTCTTGTAGTCTAAAGCCCCAGCTGTGAGATTATGATCCCTCACATAAGGTTAAGCATCTATAGAAATGTTTTTAGGTCTAGGCTTTAAGTGAAAGGTTAGTCCAAGGAAGTCCTTGAGCACACCAGTGGGAAACCTGGGGTATGTGGAACACAGAAAAAAGGTGTGACAAAACCTCAGTATGAAGCACAGCACAGAACATTTCAACAGGAAACAAGCAAGTGCAGCAGCTCAGGAGAGATCTTCCCATTCCTAAGAAGTTACTTGGAAGGTAAGGAAAGCAGAGAGACAACCAGACCATCAGGAACACTGGGATATAACCCTGTTTTTCCCCAGCTCAGGTCTAGCTGTACCATGTGAAGGATGTTTGCCTTCACTGTAACAAAATTCCTGCATAAACTATATAGATGCTATGCATATGTTGCACAAAACTGAGTTTACATAATAAAGAGAATATATATTTGCTTTGATCTCAAGTTGCCCCATAAATTTTTAATAACAGCTGTAAAACAGAAATCTTTGGCTAGAAATCCTCCAGCAGCAATGAAATTTAAGCTTGCTACTCATTTCAGGTTAAGAAAAGCCATTTCCAAGCCATTCCTTGTAGAACTGTTACCAACTCCTCAGCAAGGAGAAATGCAAATGTCAGTCCCAGCCATTTATTTGGAGATTCTTTTCCTCAGCCTGGCTCTCTCTGAAAAAGAGGGATAAGGGACCATTCCATGTGGTTTGGCATCTTTGGTCCTGTAAGTTCAGACATCACAATGCTCTCTCATTTCACATTTCACTGGAAGATGCCTCGATCTGGTTTTTTTTTTCTTCCTCTACAGAGAAACTGTTAAACCAGAAGTACTAAAAAAATAACTTCTCTCCGATGCACCACAAATAGATTACAGTTTCTAGTTCAAGTGCAAAAGGGACAAAGAAACCAAAATCTTTTTATATGCAGACATTAAAGTAAAAGCAGGAAACAGAGGAACATCTGGTGAAAAAAAACATTAACCCTTGTGCTTTCAGTGATGCAACTCGAAGGAATTTCATTTGCTTCCAGCTCCTTCCCCCTCCTAAGGAATTACCACTGTTGTGTTTGAAATGGTGTGTTCACACACCCCCCTACAAAAAAATGACATTTCAGGTAAACTAGGAAGCTCCAACTGTCAATTATCTAGGAAAAGTAAATAAAAATAAATATGGAATTCTTTGCTGAAGTCTTAGAAATATCACTGCATGCAAGGAAGGTCTCGCTCACACAGACGCCTTTTATGGAAAGAAAATGTTTAGGGAAAAAAATATTTGGGGGTAGAAAAGAGGCCAGATGATTACAGGGCTGCATGATATGATGAGGAAGAGCGAGCTAATGGGATATAAAACTGCATACACTGGAGACAGCTTTACAAGGTAGAGAAATGACAGCCAAACAGCAATCACAGCACACCAAAAAGGGACTGACAGGCCAGAAAAAACCCTTCATTGCCAAGCTGACAGCACACTCAGCCCTTACACGTGAAGGGTACACAGAGCTGGAGTTAAACAGTAACTGGGAGTCCTACAGATGTTTGGAGAGGACTTAAAATGGAGAGAAATCGTTCCCTGCCCTCGCTCCAAGGGGCTCCTGCTGCTCTGGACATGGACAGGTGAGTTCTCCTGGATGTCAGAAATCCAACCTGGACAGTCCTGCTGGCTCAGAACTTTGAACATTCCCTGAATCCCTTTCAGCAAAACAACTCCAGGGAGATCAAGCATGAAGTTACACACAGCTCCATGTTATCCCAACCAATTCCATCTGAAACAAGGAAGAGAGGTATTAAACAGCCCTGTCAGCACAGTAACAGCAGGGATTTACTATCCAGCACACAGCTTAAAACACTGTATTTGTCATGCCTTAAGTGGCACAGGACAGGACTGAACAGGGATTGCAAAACAAACCGGGAAAAAAAAAAAAGGACTAAAACAAACAAACCAAAAAAAAGGGTGACTTAATTTAGAAATTAAGGGCATTTGCTCACCAGGAACTGAACTAAAAACAGCACCTCCCTTCACATTCAGCAGGTGGGGAACACTGCAATGGACACGTGGCTCAGGATTTGACACGCCTGGACCCCTCTTTGGGTGGAAAAGGTGGGGAACAAAGGATGCACAGCACACCTGCAGCTCCAGCCTTGAGCCAGAGGCAAGGCAAACTTCTGATCTGACCACAGCAGATCATGCTAAGACCTGATTTTCACTGGACTTGGTCTTTATGGTGTGTTTTGTAGCTCTTAACATAAACACCACTTTATAGCTGCCCATATCCAGAGATAGAAATCCACGTAGCTCTTTCAGAGACCAGCTTAAAGTTACATTCTCAGGACATATTTTTATTATTTACACATCTGTATTATAAATACCTTTTTATTATTATTATTTTTTCCAGGACATGGTATTTCATTTTTAGCAGTGCTGCTCTGCAGAAAGAGAGCAGGAACCTCACTGAACCCCCAAAGTCTACCACGTAAAACAGCAATTAAACAACTCCCTCCTGCCTCTCCCTTGTGCCATCCACGGTGTTCAACCCAGTAAGACCTGCATGTCTCTTAAGAACTGCAAGAAAACACTTTAAAAGCTCCACTTCTCCAAAATAAGGTGGGAGAAAGAACAGGGGACAGGATTAAAAGTACAAGGATGAACCTATATGGAAATTATTAGTTTAACTTCCCCCTTTGCACATCCCACAGAACTGTAGAGGCTGGAGAGCACCTCTTGAGCTGGTCAGGTCTAACTCCCCTGTAAATGTAATTTTCCAGTGCAACTTGTTCCAAAAAGGCATAGGAACAGATAGAAAAGCAAGATCATCAACAGGAATAGGGAAATCAGGCAGGAGAAACTCAAGGAGCAGCAACAAAACCTGTTATTTGCAATTTCTCTGCTTTCTGCAGGTCCCAATGACAGTCCAAGACCCTCCTCAGTGGCTCTGAGAGCACAGAGCTCGTATCCAGCACATCCAAATTAATGCAGGAGAGTTTAGGAGGTCTGCCCAAGTAATGTCTCCACACAATTATAGCTCAGAAGTCATAACCCCTCCCTTTAATATTAAAGAAAAAAAGGAATCACATTTGCAGCCAAAATGTACTGATAATACTGCAATGGCAGCATGGCTCTGAGCCTGCAGCCTTCTCAGAAGTCATTCTCATTAGAAGAAAACTGAAGGATCATCCTCTTTATCCAGTTACTTGCAGGACAGTTAACACTGGAAGGGCAGAACTGTGGAATTTTTCAGGAGTGGGCCCGGAGAGCTGAAGTGTTTCAATCCCATCAGGGTGCAGGTTTTCCTGGGAAGAGCTGGGGAACACAAAGGAGAGTTGGGAAACAACACCTAGGAGGACACCAGAGGCAAATTTCTACCACCAGGGGAGGGGGGAAGGCTGGTCACAGTAAACTGTTTTGTCACATCACTGGAGGAAGGGCCAATGCCTCCGTTAGAAAACTGACAGTAAAAGTCTGTCAGAAGCAAAAAAACAATGGAGAATTAATTATTCTTAAGTATAAAGGACCTAGAACTCAGTGATGTGCTAATTAAAAACACGAAATAGCCTCAATATAGTTCCAGTTCAGCTCTTGTGAGAGCCAAGAGAGAGCAACCCCACTGCCTGGAGCGTTAGTTACAGCTTGTTTTAAGGACTCATCCTTAAAGACACTGAGATTTAATGGGAACTGCAGACACTCAGCACTCCTATTCCATAGTCAAATATCTGAGCCCACACAAAATACACAGGAGAGTCTTTATCAACTCATTCCGCTTCGACAGTTCTGGAAATCACGGAAAAGTAACTGGCAAACCCACTGAACTTTCTGAGTGCAGAGCAGCTGCTGGGAGGCAGCTCTGGAGGGGCTCAAAGGGGTGAACTTTGGGGTTTTGGTGGACACCCAGCGGGTTAAGAAGCAGAAGGCAGCTCTGATGTGCGAGAAGCACAACAGAACGACTGCGACAGTCACAACTCATCTTTGCTTCTCCCTCTCTGGGAAGATGACAACGCTGGAAATTAAATGTGCTTGTCTTCATTTCTGCTCCCAGGGAGCCAGTGTGTGTTTTGTGAGGGACAGAAGAAAAGGAAGGTTTCTCCAGGATACCTCTCCCCCAGTGTTTTGCAAAGCAGGGGCTGGACGGAGCTTGGAGAGAAATCAGGATCTCTGGGGATCATGGTGCACTGCAGGACCCACACACAGAACTTCTGTCCTCACAGCATGTACAACCAAGCTATCAAAGGATCCACACAAAACAAAATCACAGTTGTTCCGTTTGGAAAAGACCTCCAAGACCATCCAGTCCAACCTGTGACCAATTCCCCACCTTGTCACCCAGCCCAGAGCACCGAGTGCCACATCCAGTCACTCCCTGGACACCTCCAGGGGTGGGGACTCCAAACCTCCCTGGGCAGCCCCTTCCAATGTCTGACCACCCTTTCCATGGAGAAATTCCTCCTGATGCTGGACATGCTGAACAAAGGGCCATCTTGAAACACAAAGCAGAACAAGAGGTTTTAAATCCCCCCTTCTGAAGGGAGGCAGTTCCATGGACCACAATTTCAAGACCTGGAAAAAGGTGCCCACAGCCTTCGCTCCAAGCACTGGGCAACAGCAAGTCCTTTAAGGCCAGGCAGAGGAGATGGCCAGGCCAGCTCATGGTCACCACTAAATTATGAGGAAGGTTTCTTTCTGCCCTCAAAGCTTTTGTTTGCCATCAAATTAACCAAGCCCAGGCAAAGGCCTGAAGAGCAGCGTACCTGCATTCCAGTTTCCACCCTGGGTTACTAGCCAGACTGTTTAGAAAACATTTTTAAATGCCAGCTTTTATGTATTACAGTTTTATTAATCTTGAATGATACATCATAGGTGCAGGATGCATAAAAGGGTTACGGAAACATGGTTTGCATTTTAAAACGCTTTAGTGAAAACAAATGAATTCTCTTTATTAAATGAATTGAACCTTGCTGTGTCCTCCACGGAAAGATTTCGGTATTAGTGAATCTCTTCCCTCATTGTTCTTTTTTCCCCACCTTATGTTAGGGGAGGAAAACAAGTATTTCAGCATTTACAGCTCCCAAACGGTTTCTCAGGTTTGAATTAAACAGTTTGTGATACGAACTACGTGAATACACAGAAATGAAGGAAATATTCTCCGTGCATATGCAGAAGAGGCTGCTTCTGTCAGAAGACAGGTTTACCAGTTCATCAGATTCTGGTTCCATGTGCTCAGCCAAGAGTGACAACCACTGGTTTGAATTGATTTGAGATACTGGCAGCAAAAACACATTGCCCAGGTTCTGTTGGAGTCCACAAGAAATGGAGGCGTTACAGCAAATGGTTCAGGCTTAAGAAAAAGGTATTGATATATTTTAACCTATTTCGACAGAAAATACTTCCAACAAAAGCCAAATTGTGAACTCGGGTTATAAAGCCAAGTTTAGGCGTCATTACAGAGAGAAGGTGGAGATGCTTCACTGGTGGTTTTATCAGCTAACTTAGCCAACAATCAGCTTTTATTCTTATCAAAGATAGAGATGCATTTGCCATGAAACAGATCTGTTTCCCACAAACTAGACATGGCCTCCAGGCTCCAGATAAGGAGGGAATCTGGCCCTGTAGCATCCCGAAGCTCCAAGTACAGGAATTTTAAGACCTTCTTGGAGCAGTATTTAAATTGATTAGTGCAAACAAATACAATTCACATGGAAGCAGAGACTCTGCATGTCCAGTGTTTAACACCCTGGAGCCCCAGATCCAGCAATGCTCCCAAACTTCACTCTTTAATCCTAATTTTAACTATTTAACGAGTCGTTTATAAAACCCACCTAAGCAATCAAATACCCAAAAAAGAACTGGATCCCAGTCTTCCAGCTCTCCAAGCCTCAGAGGGGAAAGAAGATAATACCTAACCAAGTTCCATATTCCAAACCCAAGGTTTTATGGAGGAAGGGGAGAGAGAGAGGAATGGTATTTCCATAGCACTGCAATGCCACAGGAAAGGGCCACGTTTAATGTAATCAAGCTCTACATTGCAGCCATATGGAAACAATTTCAGTCAATAAACAACTGCTGCAAAAGGCAGCAGAGGAACAGGAAAATCAGATACTGACTTAGCCAGGAGGTAGGAGAGCCACTGGCTGAGCTTAGAGGCTTCCATGGCAAGAAATATCCATGGCCCCCCAAAACTGCACAAGTTTGGGTCTCTAGCACTTCAGACTCCCCCACCTCACACTGCAGGAGTACAAATGGCACAACCTCTTCCACAGTGTCTTTCCCAGAGATCCTGTATCCTCAGTCCTCTCCCCTTTCTAAATCTTCCACAAAACCTGTCGTGGTGACAGGCTCCCCACTGGATAACCACAAAGGAAGCAGACACCTCAAAAATCAGATAGTCTTTGCATTTTATCTGCCTGCAATTTGCACATTTCAAACCAGGGAATTTCTCAGGGAGCAAGTCCTTAAAAACACCACACCTTGGAAAAAACAAAAAAAAAGGCAAAAACGCACAACCCAAAACACAAGACACTTCACTTCTTCCTGACAGCGTTATTTAAATGAGCTTTAGTTTCACAACCCCATCTTATCCAGGATCCTAAAAGAGAGTGGCAAAAAGACCGCCTCTCCTACAGCAAAAGGCATCCCTGTGCACTGCTGATTACAGCTGCAACACCGAGGGAGCAAAAGCTAAATCAGTTTGGGACAGGAAAAGGGAAATTCAAGGGAACAGCCAGCAAGCGAAGGCAGCTGCATTTTCAACAAAAAGCAAGAAGGCACAGTGCTATGAATAAATCAGAATTTACTTGAGTGTGACAGAGGAGTGACACCACTATTTATGAGAATAATGCCCATGAACTGAAGGATAATTCACAAGAGCCTTCAGAAGGAGCCGCTTCTAAAGGTTGGGATGGTCTTCACTTCCACGAGGCCATAGAATGTGGCAGCAGAGGCACCAAAGACACCCCAAAAGCCATTTTATCCCTGCAGACACCCACACGCTCTTGGGGCATTCCTCTTACCAACCCAAGTGCAAGACTCAAGATATAAAACCCAAATACAGCAAGAATATGAAAATTTAAACCCCAGTGACTTTCTAGTGGAAGGGAAAACCACTGTACTGGGAGCAGTTTGTTCTTACACTGGGGCAACACGCCTTTGTCATATGAAGAACCTTCCAACTCGCCAACAATAAAGGATGATTTCCAGCAAATCCATTAGCAGGGAAGTATTTTAAATCAGCCTAAAAACCAGGCACCAAAGAGGGCTTTCCCCCCAGGCCAGGTGGATGTCCAATGCTCAGGAAGGGGATGGAGCAAATCTGCAAAGCTGTAAATCCATCCAGGCAACGAGCAGGAGGAGAAAAGTATGTATTTTCCCAGTAAAGAACTACGAGGACAAGGACGCCAGTAGTGCCAGTCAGCACGTTCTAATGGCACATGTCTTGATAAAGCACTAACTTTGTTCTCTGAGATCACAAATGTAGTTGAACAGGAGAAAGTACATGCACAGAGTGTACCCTGGTTCTAGTGGAAACCCTCGTCGGCTGCTCGGTATCCGAGAGCTGTCACTCAGCCAGTTCTTCATCCACTTCCTGAGATTGCATCATGCTAAATTTTTATTTTTTTTTATTTATTTTTTTTTGTCACTAAATTTAAGGTCTGATGCAGTTCAACATTTTTATCACTGCAGATAAAAATCAGTGAGTGACACCAGGACTGGAGAACAACAGGACGTTACAGGGAGGAAAGGACAGGAGGAGAAAGGAGGTTGAATACCTGCCTTAAATCAGCTCAGGAAAGCAAAACGCGTCGGAACACAAAGGCCAATTTATAATCTAAGAAATGCAGACCGTAACTAGGAAAGTAAAGAATGTCAGTGCTGGAGCAGCAAGGCTCAGGAACAGCATTTTCCTGTGCACAAGGGCTCCTGGGAACCTTCTAAATGGCTGTGCAGCAGAAAGGGCTAAAGGCGCCTCGGAACTCGGTCCGGATCAGGCACAGGCTGGAACAGTCACCTCTGTCGGTTTCCACAATGTTAAAAATAAACGGAGGCCAAGAAGAATCACCGGATGATCTGAGTGCTGGAGAAAATGCCTCAGAGTGAGACTTAAAAGCTCAACTCTGCTTCCTTATCTATCAAGTAACTTGATTACAGAGTGTAAGTACCTTCATGGCAAGAGAGTCCTGGATACTAAAGGGCTCTAATCTTGTCAGGAAAATCCTAACAAGAACCAGCGGCAGAACTTAGACTAATTCAAATTAGAAATCAGCCCCTTATAACTACCAAGAGAAGTGATGAGCCTGAAATTACCAGTGATGGACACTCAGGGCTGGAAAGCTTTCAAATTGTTTTTAGCCAAACATCATTTACTGGTTCTCACTTTCAGAGTAAATGATTAAAATTTAAAGGCCTGTGATACAAAGCATATAAAACATATCAGGGAAGGCAATTTAATTATCTGTTCTCGCCTTAAATTTTATGAATCTCCAATATGTTAACATCACTCGACTTCTGTGGACCAGGAAATTAAAGAGGGAGGAATAAGTTTCAAGTTCAGCAAGTTCCCCCTTCTTCAGACTTAGCACTAAAAAGCACTGCTCCATCAGACAGATGGAGCTCCCACGAAACACAAACAGTCAGGGAATGACCCACTATGATGTCTGGAAACCACGTGTAATACGATTTAGTTGAGAAAACTCTGATCAGCTACTTACCTCCCCCATCTGTGGCAAGAAAAATCAGTATTAGCTTAAATAATTAGCTCTTGTTCTGGGTAACCACAATCTGACACTCCTGTTTATACTCCTGATGTTTATACTCCCCAGTCCAGCCAAGAATCTCCACATACTTTGTGAATGTGAAAGCACCTCGAGAGCCCTGAAAGGATTATTTTCATATTACGCCCTGGAACACGGGCAAGACACAAAGTTTGGCCTGGGTCATAAAAGAAGAGCCTAGAAATGAGATTCCACTGCCAGGAAGAACTTTCCCTTCCAACACTGGAGCACTACTTACATGTCAGAGCTGCTGCACGCCCCAAAGCCCGCCAGTTAATTCACAAAAGAGGTTTCTGCTGAAAGCTGACATTGTAATCAGAGAATCTGATCGTGGCAGAGAAAGTGTCCAAAATAAAGGTCACAATAAATACCCAAGTAGAAACGGCGCTTGGATTTGATGAACTAACTAAGTGCTTTCTGCTGCCACCAGAGCCACGGGGAAGAACAAAAAGCAGATTCAGTGCCTGGCTCAGAGCTCGGAGGGAACGGGCAGCTCGAAATGCAGGAAATGACTATATGCTGCACTTCCCAATTGATAGGGCAAGGGCTTATCAGAAGAACAAAACTGGCTGTTCACAAGGCCACTGAAAGAGGAGCCCGCAGTATTGTTTCAGAGGGAGTTATTCTACTGCTGAACTTGAAAATTCTAAGGAAGTGGAAAGAAAAGAAGGGCTCTTGAGTATTAAGTTCAAAAGTGGGGAGAAGACCAACACCAGGCATACAGGGTGAGTGAGTAGAGCTGGGGGTAGAGCCAAACATAATTAATGTATTTTTTATACCTGGTTTCTAAATCCCTTCCTTAACCCAATGTTAAAACCTCATTTACCACCACAGCAGCGAACGGGGTTCTCCTGAATTTAATATAACCCACATAAACATCTTGTACATATGGAGAACAACAAAAAAAAGCCACCTCCACGCACAAAGCAGGTGTTAAAATTTGTTTCCTCGGGCTGGAAGAAACTCTTCCTGGAAGCAACACTCCACCCATTGGACAAACAGCGACTGGAAGAATTCCATGGCCATACACATGAAGTTGGCTCTTTGTCAAGCTGCATTACAGAAGTGATTTAGGTGTATTCATACACACAACCTGAGCAAGGGCTCTGCTTGGTAATAAGTTTCAGGCTGGTAATTGCCCTGAAACCAAGACGAAATGGTGAAGTGAACATTAGAGAGGAATTCTGTAGGAAACAGTGAACTGACCTTCCACACCTCCTGGTTGGCTGCACTGGGAAGATAAAGCAGAGCACACTCTGTCAGAAGCACTACAGCAGTTCCCAGTTTTAAGAGCAGACTTTCACTTCAGACTCTGCCTGCAGCTTTGATTAAGAACTGGGAAAGGGAAATCTGCACACAGGCAGGGACAATAACCAGCTATAGATTATTAATTCTTAAAGCACACTGAAAGAGGGATTGTTCAGCCTTTTGGTGTCTGAATCAAAACAGATGACAAACATACATGTGCATTCCTGAGATAGATCTGAAGGGCAACACTGAAAAAATCCTATTAAATAAAGCAGAAGAAAAGCAATGGAAGAAAGAGGGACATCCCTTGCAGTCTTGGGAGAAAGTTTACCCCATAGTGCTTTTGGCCTGACTGAGGGGGAGCGGATACAATGGCTGTAAAATTCCAAAAACTAACTGAAAAAATAAGGAGGAAAAGTGTCAAGCCACAAAAGTCACTGGCACATGAGAAATCCTCCCATCACTGTAAAAAAAATCTCATTGACTTGGGTATTAGTGAGCACATTAGGGGACCAGCCAATAAATTCCTTACAAGGTTAATACATATCAATGTGTCACGGATGTAAAGAGCAAGAGGTGGGGAAGAGACACCCCTGTGCCACTGCCACTGACTCAGAGCGTGGCCTTTGTGAGCCACTTGGCCCTTCTGCCTCGGTTTCTCTGCTTGTAAAACACCAATAACCCCTATCAAACACTCACAAACAGAGATCCAAAGCACTGCTTTATCATGGAACAGCCGGGGAGGACAGTGGCTCAGCCACAGTGGTGGAATGAGAACCAGCAGAGCCACATTCCACAAGTTATGGCCATAAATCGATCACCCTGACCAGGTTTGGCTTTGTGACACCATAATTGTCACAGCAGCAGCTCCAGGACTGTGAAAGGAGCCCTTTGCTCAGCCTGCACCAACAACAAGCCCCTGGCGAGCCCGACTGCAACAGCAAAGAACAGAAGCAACCCAAACCCCATAAACTTTTGAGGGTATCTGTGATAAAATCTTCTCCACGTGCTTTTATGGTCACAGGCTGGTGCTGCATAAGGGCCCAGCCGAGAGGGGAAGGGAATCAACCAGGAGCATGTTTGAGGACAGAGCAGATTTCAAGCGAACGCATCTCTTTTATGCAGGCACCACCCAAAAATAGATGTTTCTCACAGGGACAAGATGAAATTTTCAGTTGGTCAGCGACTGCTCCTCGCTGTGGAACCACATGACTGCCCCAACACACAAGAACATTTTATCTGCCAGCTTGCAAGGAAGACCACATAGTTAATCGTTTGCAACCTCCTTTCCCCCAGAAGATCTTCAGAGTTGAGTAATAAAATTCCTCACATGATTTCAATGAGAGGGTTCACTTGTCAGGGGCTGTTTCGAGATAGTATCATATGTCAGGGAGGTGCAGCTCAGATCAAGTTTTCCAACCTTGTGTTTTCAAGGCTTCACTGAAAATGAAAAAAAAAAAAACAAACGAACAAACCATGGCTTCAGGCTCTGAAGTTTGAAACTGGAGGAAAGAGAAATAATCTCTAGATGTTATTTGCAAAATGTGAAAGTTGGCCAAATAATGGGGGAGGAAGAAACACTCTTATTTAAGCCCTGACCAACTCCTGAGATCGCAGAGTGGTTATGAGTTCTGCTGCTGTCTCCATGCAGGAACCTGGGCAAGTTAATCCCTCCACATACCTCGGTTTGCCACCTGCGAGACGAAAAATAACACTTTCCTTTCATATCCTGCTATTCCTGCTTGTATTGTTCCCCAAATTAAAAGCATTTGTCAAAACACTTATCTCCTGCATTAACACTGGGAATTGCATTCCCAGGTACCACCCGGCCCGTTTGCATGACTGAGTGCTCAAATACAAACTCTTTGTAGCTTTGCTCCCCATCCATCCTAATTTCACACCAGTCAGAAGGGACCTTTAGCCAACATGGAAATATTAGAATGATAAAATACAGTTTATTACTGATATTATGCATGAAACCTGCTTTAGAGACACCAGCTAAACGCCCCCAAAAAATCAAATTCTCCTCATTATCTCCTCAAAATCCCACCGAAATCACTGCATTGATAACCCACAAGATCATATTATCAGCATAGGTATAATTAAAGCTCAATCCCACAGGGACATGGATGCAGAACCCAATTCCTTCTCTGTTAAAATTAGTGTAACATGGAATCAACTTCACAAGTGTCAAAGCTGCATGAAGTTATCGACAGGAGGAACAAAGGCATCTTTTTTCCCACAATAAGAACCTTAACCTGACAGCATTTTGATTTCACATCCTAAACTTCGCAGAAGACGAAAAATATTTGCCACAAATCCCAACACTGCAACGTGCCAATTCTGCAACGTCCCTAAAAGCTCTGCACAGAAACCACTACGAAGCTCAAGCTGCTTTCTTTAGATTAAAATGTGTTGCTTCATGAAAATTGATTTATTTTCTAACATATAAACCCAAACATCTCCCGAGACCCCTTTGGTAAAAGGGACAGTGCAGCCTCCTCCTTTCTCGTGGTTCACTTTCATTAACTCTGCCGGTTCCCCGCCCAAAGACCCAAATTTCCCCACTGCCCCACTGACACACAACAAAAAAAAGAGCAGTCCCACAAGTTAACAGCAGAACAATTCCTGACAGTCACGCTCATTAAAAATTCATTTTATTAAAAATTAAATTAGCTTTAAAAGTGAATGGCAGAACCCCACTGTTTTCCCAGCTCCAGACGCTGATGAAAAAACATACCAAACACTTCCATGAACTTATGGATTATCACTGCAAAGTAAACACTTCATGATAATTTCATTTTCAAAACACTGGACAGCCATGAACTTTCAACATCCTTTTAAAAGAGACCAGTAAGACTCGCACTGGAACTGCCTGAAAAATAAGCTTTCAGCAGCTGACACCGGCTACTAATTCCATGGAATTACCACACTCACAATTCCAGAGAGATGCACGTTGTCTAAAAAGGTCAACAAATCAAAGGAATTGCTTGAGACTGCTCAGTAAAGCAGTCCCAGAGATAACCAGGCCTCATCCACACGGGGTTTTCTTCCCCGATTTCCTTACCCCACCTTAAAATTCCTGCTGTTTCACCCAGGATGGCACTCCTGTAACCCGGCTGGCAGGCTGCACACCACAATGTCGTCTAGACCTGCTCCCAACAGTGGGATGACACAGGAGTAAAAATGCTGATGCCTGTTCTGGTGCTGAGGGGAGGAAACACAAGTTCCTTGTTCCCAGCCTCATGCCCAGGCTCGCCGGGGAATTCTGTCAGCCACACACAAAAAGTTGTGGCTGTCGTGGGGTGGGTGAAGAACAATCCTCACCAAAAAAAAAAAAAGGGAGAAGAGCTTTCCCAAAGCCCCGTTTTCACCTGCAGCATCAAACCCTGCCCTTTCGCAGCCCGCTGCTCTCAGGACATGCAGACAACAAACACATCCCTGCACAGATTACATTTTCCATCCCTTTCTTCCCTCTCCCCCGTCTGCATCTCCGAGATGTTTTCTCAGCAATTTGGGAAAAGAAATGGCAAAACGGGAGATGCAAAACACAGAAATAAAATTAAGTTTGTTCTCTGCTGTTGATGGATTCGGTCCTACCACGACGGGAGGAGGAAAAAAAAGAATGTTAGGAGTGATAAATCCATGTATACCTACTCCAAACTACACCCTGCTCCCCAAGGGACACGGCATAATGGTAAATAAATATAGATGCAGCTCCTACTAATGAGGCCGGGTACAGCAAGGCCAAGGAAAATGCAATCATCTCGGGGAAAAAAACTGCACAGGACTCCTCCTCTCCCATCCATGGAGGAAATCAAATGCCAGCTGAACCATCCCAGGAAGGAAGCAGAGCCTGTACCTGATGAGCCCTGCAGAAATGAGCGAGTCATATCACGGGACTCCAGGCTTTCGTCTGCAGAGCACAATTCCTCGCTCCCGTATTTTACGTGGCATCATTCATGCAAATTGTAGGGTTGGGTTTGGGGTTTTTTTTTTTCCACCCCCACCAGTTCTTCCTTATTTTTTTTTGCCCCCCTCCATCCCCACTAGTTTGGAGCAGGGGCACGTAGGTAGTGTCTCTGAGATCCGCTCTCTCGAGTTTAACACTTTCCTCCCTTACAAAGTTTAAACCCTCGCAGTTTTCGTTCACAAACCCTTTGCACTGAAAAGCCACCGAGTCACACTCCCAAGAACAAACTGAGACAGCCCCGACTCCACAAACACGCTTAAACCTTCATTTCCTCTTCCTTCTTCTTCCTTCCCCACCCCCAAAAAGAGCATTTTTTTCTGTCCCTAGCACGAAGGAACCGGGGAAAAAACAGCACGTCCAAGCAAGGCTTTTGCAGAGCTATCGCAAAGAACGAAATGCTTCCGCAGAAGTGCTTTGCAAACATACCAAGAGACACTCTTAACAACTCAAGGAAGAAAAAAAAAAAAAAAAAAAGAAAGAAAAGAAAAGAAAGAACCCATCAGACCAAACTGAGGTCGAAGAACTCGGCGGGGTCTGGCTCGGGTGTGTATTCTGCACCCAAAAACACTCGGCTCTTGTTTTGTTTCAACCCCGAAGCAGAGGAAAACACTTCCAGCAGCATTCCCTGCGGTCAAACACGCTGTTCTGCCCCCAAAAAAGAGACACCCCAGGCACGGATAAAAATGGATTTACCCCCCCATACACACCTCGCTTCCCAAGAAGTGCAAAATAAACAAGAGCCTGACACCCCACCCAAGCTCCCCTCGCACATTTCGGGAATGACTTCCCCCCGGGTCCTCCTCTTCCCCCCACCTATCCCCATGTTAAAACTCTCCGGCAACCTCACACCCTCCGGCTTCACCCCAAAAAACCCTCCCCAAAAGCCCCGGGGGAGCCAAAGGGGTTCGGGGCAGCCCCGACCCCTGCCCATCCACCTCTGTAGGGACACAGAGCATCCCAAAAGGGAGCCCCCCGTCCCCGCAGGGTCTGAGCCCCCCAGGGGGTGTCCCTGGCACAGGGGGGTGTCCCTGGTACAATGGGGGTGTCCCTGGCACAGGGGGCACCATCCCAGCCCCCAAAACTCGGCGGCGATCCCACGCCCCCCCCCCAAAAACCCCCAGCACCCACCCATGCTGAGGGGGCTCCGCCGCCACTCCGTGCCCCCCTCGCCCCGCGGAGGGAGGGCGCCAGGCATCGCAATAAACACATAAATAAGCGGCAGAACAACCCCAAAGCTGCCCTGCCCCTCCCGCAGCAGCTGCCCGGGGACACCTTCCTCCTCCTCCTCCTCCTCCTCCTCCTCCTCCTCCTGCTCAGCCCCCCAAAACGCCGCGGCCCCAACTCCGGGGCTGAGGGGCTGCCCGCCCCCCCCAGGGCCGCCCCCCGGTGCCCCCTCACGCACATCCCGCTCTCCGGCTCGCCGAGCCCCGCCGGCCGCGGGGGGACCCCCTTCCCGCTGCCCTCCCTGCCTGCCTCCAGCCCACCCACCCGCCCGCCCCCTCCCCTCAGCCCCCGCACTCACTCACCTCTGGGTGCTGCCGGCGCCGCCGCCTCACCATGGACTGGCGGCACTGCGGGGGTGCCCCCGCCGCGGCCTCAGGGGGGATCAGCGGGGGGCACAGAACAATAGGGGGGAGGAAATCCCTCGGCCCCCCTTTCCTCCCCCCCACCCCACCACACGGCCCCCTCCCCGCGCCCGCCGCCGCGCTCCTCCTGCCGCTCCCTCCTCCTCCTCCTCCTCGCCCGCTCCCTCTCTCTCTCTTTTTTTTTTTTCCTCCCCTGGTTTTTTTTTTCTTTTTTTTTTTTTTTTTGGGTTTTTTTTTAAATTATTTTTTTGGTTTTTTTAATTTTTTTATTTTTTTTTTTGATTAATTTATTA
>JAWWTY010000106.1:114313717-114328355 GCA_035222235.1 Margarornis squamiger
TTTTTCCTCCCCTGGTTTTTTTTTTCTTTTTTTTTTTTTTTTTTGGCTCAATCACACCAGACCGACTGTCTTTGTCTGTCTGACAAGCGCCATGTTGATATCAACATCCGAGCCCCCACCTGCTGCCGCTGTGAGACCCTGGGACTTGTAGTTCCCCCTCCCCAGGGCCCCGGGGAGACCCGCGGCGCCGGGACTACAACTCCCGGCATGCCGCGGGCGCGCGGCGCGGCAATGGGGCGGCGGGGCCGAGAGCGGGGCGGACTACAACTCCCGGCGTGCCTCGGGGCAGGCCATGACGTTATGCAGGGCGGGGAGGGCGGTGGGACTACAACTCCCGTGATGCCCCGGGGCGCGGTGGGGCGGGCAGGAAGGGGGGGGGGCAGGATTGTCCCGGTAAATAGAACCGGGGGACGCGATGAAGCTGGTGAGTGCCCGGGGAGGGCGGCAGGAGAGCAGGGAGGGGGGCTCGGCCTTCCCCCGGGGGAGGGGGAAGGGCCTGGGGTCGCCTCAGGGCTGCGCAGCCTCAGCCCCGCCGGGCGGGAGGGGAAACTGAGGCGCGGGCTGGGGGGGCGGCCCTGAGGGAGAGGGGGGTGATCCTGAGGGGAGAGGGTGAGGGAGGGTGTGATCCTGAGGGAGAGGGGAATGATCCTGAGGGGAGGGGAGAGACTGAAGAGGGGGATGATCCTGAGAGGAGAGGCTGAGGGTGAGGGGATGATCCTGAGCGGAAGAAGGGGCTGAGAGAGGGGGGTGATCCTGAGGGGAGGGGAGAGGGTGAAAGAGGGGAGGGATGATCCTGAGGGAAGAGGCTGAGAGGGAGAAGGGTGTGATCCTGAGGGGACAGGCTGAGGGACAGGAGGGTGATCCTGAGGGGGGAGAAGAGGCTGAGGGAGAAGAGAGACTGGGGTGGGGAGTGATCTGAGGGGAGACGGGAGAGGCTGAGGGAGAGGAAGGTGATCCTGAGGGGAGGGGAGAGGCTGAGGGACAGGGGAGTGATCCTGAGAGAAGAGGCTGAGGGAGGGAGAGAGGGGGATGATCCTGAGCCGGAGAGGCTGAAGGAGGCGGGGGATGATCCTGAGTGGGAGAAGAGGCTGAAGGAGGGGGGTGATCCTGAGGGAGAGGGGAATGATCCGGAGGGGAGGGGAGAGGCTGAGGGAGAGGGGGATGATCCTGGTGGGAAGAGGCTGAGGGAGAGGAGATTGATCCTGAGGGGAGAGGAGAGACTGGGGTGGGGAGTGATCCTGAAGGGAGAGGCTGAGGGAGAGTGGGGTGATCCTGAGGGGAAGGTACTGACAGAGAGGAAGGGTCGAGGGCCGAGGGAGAAGAGGGGTCGATCCTGGTGGGGAGGAAGGCGGGGGGCGCCCCTAAAGGGCTGGGGAGGGTCCTATGCCCGGGTTTGGGGTGTTGGGTGGGATCAAACATCAGTGGGATTCAGGAGGAGGTGTTTGTGAGCCTCTTGCCCTTGAACACGAGTCTGGCATGGAGCGTTCCCACTGCACGTGTGGCTTCTGCTGGGCTCCGCCAGGAATGGGAATAAATCCCTGTGCTTGATAATAAAATGGTTTTCCATCGGCAGTGTGATAGTACAGGTAGTAGCTAATAAAAAAAAATCAGCCTGGAACAGCTTTGCCAAGGGTGCACTTTGCTTCTGACAAGGATTTTGGTTCTGAAATTGCAATCTTCTGTCAGAAAATACATTACCCGTGTTATTGGACTCTCTCTAGATCTCCCTCTTTAACTGTTTCATTTTCCTACAGACCTTGGATTCAGGCATCACTTGATTTTTTAGGGAGATTTTCTGTGTCATGTAATGTGCTGCAGTTCTTGGTCTGGAGGTGAAAACCCAAGCAGGTCTCAAAATACAATAACGTTTGATTTATTTAACCTGAAATTATATTATTACTCAATGTAAATTTGTCACTTGGTTTTGAGACTAAGCAGTGTGTTAAAACAAAGTCTCCTAGAAGTGAACTTGGATTCTGGGCTGTTTTGAGACTTCCAGAAAATCACTGTCTGTGGAAGGGTGAACAATTAATTCCATGGGCAGGTGGTCAAAGAGCTTGATCCTGCATAATCTTACCTGTGTGATAAATGTGTGGATGAATATCACCAGTGGGACAAACACTGCAAAGCCAAACACCTCTGGATGTGATTGCAGAGACTGATTATAATTCAGTGGGGAAAAGCAAACTGGGAAAGCTTTAAATAAAGACCGTAGAGGAAATGCAAAGCTCTTTTAATGTCCAGAGTCTTGCATGGGGGCAGAGAGAGGGAGGGGAAATACAGCCTTGCCTGGAGTCTGTATTGGAGCATTTTTAGACCTGTGTATAAATTTAGGGACTGGGAATTATAAGATCAGATTCTTCACCTTTTATTTTTCTGGAGATGTGTCTGCATCTCAGGGTTGTGGGGGCGCGAGTTGGATGCTTTTCAATCTCCTCATTAGATTTGGGTTGAATTTGAAAGATCAGAATAGAGGTGATGGACTAGTGGAATGTTTCCTGTCCATGGTTGGAACAAGATGATCTTTAAGGTCCCTTCCAACCCAAACCATTGTGGGATTTTATGATTCCAGACCTATTTCAGAATCCGATGAAAATGTCAGGCTCCCAAAAATTTGAGCATGCTTTGGTCCAGGTAATTCCAGTTCCTAATTTCCCCCCAGAATTTAAGCTGGCATGTGATATGAATAGTGGAGGAATGCAGTGCAGGATTTGTTGGCTTCAGCTGGAATTCAGAGCACTGGCTTTAACCTGCACGGTTTTGAATGTTTTGGAGCTGCAAGTGTGAACCATCATCTCTCTCCTTTGTCACTCTGCCATCCATGAGATCACCAGGGATGCTCAGTGGGAGCCAGATTTCTGTGGAGAACCTGCCTCTCCAAGGGCCTGAGCATCTGGAATGAAGCCCTCAATTTGTGCTCTCTGTGCCCCACTGTCAAACTTGCATCCAATTTACAAAGCCTGCCAGGAAAGTTCTGAGCTGAGCTGGGCGTATTTATGCCTTCTGTGTGTTCTGTGTCTTTTTTTTATATGACTTTTTTAGTTAGGGGATGAGGCATTTGTGTGTTGCAGCCTTTAGCTCTAAGGGAATTAAGTTGTAAGCACACAAATCTTGGAGCAAAAAGAACTCATATTTTAGTCCAGTCAGGAACACGACTGGGATCTCTGGATCTGTTTTAAACAGTAACAAATATAAACTGGATGGAAATAATCACGTTTATAATGTGTATAAAGACATAGAGAGTGCAAACACTCTGATTCTTGGATTCCCAATCTGAGATTCTAACAGAGGTGCAGGCCCAGAAATGCCACCTGTGCAAGCAGCTGTATAGAAAATATGAATTGCTTTTTTATTTTTCTGTCCCTTTGCTTGAATCTGGTAGGAAGAGTCCATTGACTCGCAGGAATCCATTTACCACAGCGTGACAGCCACAGATAGAGATGATTTTTGCTGCTTGTAAAGAAGAAAAAAGGAAGATTTCCTGGTTAGCTTGTAGGTGTCAGGGTTGTGAAGCCACTGTTGATTTTTTAAAAAAGGCAAGAAAATGTTTTGCTGATAAAAGTGGTGATATTTCATTGCCTTTTTTAATTACCAGTAGTTTAAAACTACAAAAATAGATCTTATTTTTTCCTTCATTTCTTTCTGTTTACTTGGATTTGTAGCTTCAGTTGTCAAAGTTCTGGTCTGGTGAGAACTTAATTTCACATCAGTGAAATCAGTTTATTCACATTTGTGAGTAAACCAACTGAATTCCTTACTTGTACCCTCACTCCTTCACCAGATGGATATTTTTAAACTTTGCTGAAAGAAAGGCAAAATGTGATGTAGATCCTCAATAATTAAGGCTTTGTGAATTTAAAACGAAAGTCTTTGTGATATTTGAAATTTAATATATGGGACTTAGTAGCTTTTTAATATTTAAATATAGTTTAAAGCAGGTTTTTGAGGAATGTATGTAAATAGACTCCTTGGGAGCTGTTAATCCAGACAGTTGCAGTCCTGGGTTAGAATATTGTGACCAGAGGTACAAAATGAAATGAATAATATCCCTTCTTTCCACCTGGTAGAGGGAAGTATAGAACACAACACTAAGGGACAAAATGCCTTAGAAAAAAGCTGAGTCTGTTTTTACTGCAATGCATGAGCAAACAAGAGGTATTTTTCATCTTAATTGACCAAAACTTGAATTTAAAAGCTAAAGTTTGACCACCTGAGCATGTCTGTGCTGCCAGATGCTCCGACTTGGGAGATTCCAGGTGAAAAATCCCTCCTGCCAGCAGAGAAACAGCTCCTACAGAGGTGGCCACGCTCTGCTCAGACATTTAACTTTCTAATCCAGCATTTTCAAGCCGACCTTTCTGTTCTCTTCTTATTCAAAGCTCCTGTGCCTTGTTAAATGTTTGTCACTCCAGACAGGAGGTGGCTGCATCTCAATGATGCTCAAGTGCCCCCTACATAACCTGCTCACTGGCTCATTAAGCTTCCAAAGCCTTTGGGATTTGGATACACAAACCCTTCCATTCAGGTGGGGTTGTCCATCCCTCCTGTTTCCTGTTTGTGTTTAGCAAGACAAAAAGCAGGTGAGAACTTGCCCCAGAGCTGCTGCACCTGTGCAGGGGTTGTTTTTAGAAATAAAACCTGTGTTCCTGTGGGGATTCTCTCCTTCCCTGTCCACTCCGAGTAGTTTTCAAGTTTTCTAGCTGGGTTTTGCCAGTAGGCCTGTTTTGAAAAAACTGATTTCCTGGGATTTTTGTGAAAATAGGTGATTGCTAGAAAAAAGGAGATTCCACACGTGTCCTAAATTAGAGAGAGGAGCTTTGCCATCCTCTCAACCCTTGGGATCAAGAAAACTGTCTGAAGAAAGTCTGCCCTTTTAATACCCTGGCACGGGGCAATCTCACAGCTGTGAGACAGATTCATGGGAAATGGGGCTTTGTCCTGCTGTGTATGATTCTCTGAGTTTGGAAACAAGGGAAAAAAGGCAGTTGGAGGGGAGTGGTGTTCACTCTGTGCACAGAATCACTTAGGTTGGAAAAGATCCCTGAGACCATCAAGTCCAGCCTGTGCCCCATCCCCACCTTGTCACCCAGCCCAGACCTCTGAGTGCCACGTCCAGTTGTTTCCTGGACACCTCCAAGGATGGGGACATCACCACCTCCCTGTGCAGCCCCTTCTGATGTTCTGACCACCTTTTCCATGAAGAAATTCCTACTGATGTCCAACCTAAGCCTACCCTGGCACAACTTGAGGCTGTTCCCCCTTGTTCCCTGGGAGCAGAGCCCAATCCTCCCCTGGATCCATCAGGGAGTTGCAGAGCCGCAAGGTCCCCCCTGAGCCTCCTTTTCTCCAGGCTGAGCCCCCCCAGCTCCCTCAGCCCCTTCCCAGCTCCGTTCCCTTCCCTGCACACAATCCAGCCCCTCAATATCTCTCTTGCCTGAGGGGCCCAGAACTGGACACAGGATTTGAGGTGCAGCTTCACCAGTGCCCAGCACAGAGGGGAAGATCATGCTGGGAAAGGTGATGAGTAACTCATACCCATTCTTTTTCAGTACTGCCTGTCAGGACATCCAACCTTGCCATGCAACGTGCTCAAGTTCAAATCCACCACCATCATGTTGGACTGTGGGCTGGATATGACGTCCACCCTCAATTTCCTCCCATTGCCTCTGGTCCAGAGGTAAGTTCTGTGGCCTGTCAGCACTTAAGTCTCTGTCTTCTTGGGTTGCAGTTGGAGTGCTCTGCCTGAAATGGTGTATTGGAAGGAGGGAGGGGATGGGTACAAATGAACAGCATCATCTGATATCATAAATAGACTTTGTTCACTTAAAAATTCTCTTTATCAAAATAACGTCCTTTGGCTCAGTAGACGGAAGACATTTTATGGATTTATTGATTGGTTTTTCTAGATAATTTATTCTAAGCTTCAGTAAAGTATTGCTGCAACTGCTCAGCACAAGTGAGGTCACATATCTGTCATCTTTCTGGCTTCTTCATGCAAGATGAGATAAATGGGTAACAGAGATGGAGTGCATGGAGCCCAGCAAGTACTGCTTAACCACCATCTTCTCAGGCTCTTCTTCAGAGCACAGCCTAAAAGAAAAATAGCACTTAGCAGTCCTCCAGTTGGTTGCCTGCTTGGCATAATTGTTCCCTTTTAAAAATTAAATAAATAAAAGGGCAGTGCTGCTGGGCACAAGACTGGAACAGCAGGGAAAAGAACTCTAGAAGACAATCCTGAGATCAAGACTCCGTCTGTGCCCTACTGCAAAGTTGTGTTTCCCCAGGTTTATAGATTAATTTGGATATTCATTTAGGATGACCTGTGTCTTGAGAGTAAATGGAATAAATGACAAAAATTCACAGCTGAAAAGGTGGGAATGAGTAACTCTTAGTGATGGGAAGCAGTAGGACTTTTCTCAAAAGCCATTCAGTAACTTTGATCCGTGAGGAAACAAGTGAGGAACATTCTAGGTTCAGAGGAGACTTTATGGAGAGGGGGAAAATATGACTTGGAAAGGGAGTTTCCTAAGTGACCTAATGAGGTTAAAGCAGTTTGTCCAGCACTTCCTATGATATTGTTATTTTTTGGAGAGGGGAGGAAAAGAATAGACAATGTTTGCATTGTTCTGCAAGAACGTGGAGTTCAGGGTCTGCCATAGAGAGGCAACAGATGCCCTAAGAGGGATCAATGTGACAGCTGATTTTTGTCCCGTTCCATAATACAATTGTTGGCTGCAACATCTACTTCTGGGGCAGAAGTGGGTTTTGAAGGGATCCAGAAAATTTGGGAAATCCAGGTACAGGCAGAATTGCCTTGCATTCACTTTCTCCCACCCCCCCCAAAGCAAAAGGAAATGGAGGGAGGAACAAGTAGCAAAATGAGGTGATTGAACAAAGGCTTAAGAGGGTTTTTAGAACAGCAGGAATCAGCACTCCCCGGGGATATGCCAGCTTTGTCTGCTGATAGCAGACCCTGGGAATGAACAGCCAAATTGCAGGTCACAACCTGGAATTCCCCAAGTACCTCCAGAATGTCGGCACTAAAATGACTCAAACTCAATAAGAAAGGATGTCGGATTTGACCCCTGATGGCCCAGAGGAATTGGAGCAAACAGTTGGATTTAAATCCAATCAATCTTGTCGGTGAGGTGATTGAACACCCCTTGCAGCAGGGATTGTCCTGAGCACATGGACTTGGGCGAGTAATTGATCTCCTCAGTGCTCCACAAACCAGGTGTCCTGCAGAGAGTGGTGGAAATGAGTTAGAAACCTGAGCAGGAACGTGGCTGCCCCTGGAAAGCCCTTATCTCTCTGTAGTGCTCATAGCTGTACCTTCAGAGATCAGGTGTCCATTACTATGATGTCCAAATACCTCTGAAATTCAAATGTGCATTATCAGCATAACATGGCCAGGTGACAGGGAGCTGACATTGTCATCAGTTGTCAGGTGAGAGGTGACAGGAAGGGCTGGCTGCCTGAGGAATTTGAACACAGGTCTGTCAGATCTGAGCTGCGTGTCTTCTCACAACCAAGTGTGCTAATCTGAGATGGACTCAGGTGAAATCTTGCATGGCAGAGGAGCCACACTTCTCTCTGCTGCCTCTAATCCAGAGATCCCCAAAGGATGACCCACGAACTGCTTGGACTCTGCAAGTCTCAGTATCCACTCTGCCCTAACTTTTGACCTCAGTGGAGCACAAAGGTGTAATATTACAGAGGATCTGTGCTATGCAGCTCAGCTGTGTCATACCTGGCGTGGGACCCTCCTTGAGCAAACATTTTGAGAGCCTGCGCTTTAATCTCTAAGAGAGGAAAGTGCTGCAGCATTTGTGGCTTTAAAGGGACTGGGCATTTTTTAGAGTGATCTGCTCTTCAAAAAAAAGCCCATCCAAAGGTATTTAGGTTCCCCCTTGCCCTGGAAGTGGCAGTCCTTGTTCTCTCCAGCCCATGGAGCATGAGCAGGGCACCTGCAGTTGCCAAACACTTTATGCTCTTGCGTGTACTTTAAAGGAGGTTTGTCAACCGGAATTTTCTCCCCTGCACCAAAGTCAAATGCAAAACGGTAAAATGAACATGTGGGAAGCTCTTAACCTTTCCTGTCTAGCCATGACACACTTGCTCACATTATTTATGGGACAGTTCCAGCTATTTTGGATTAATCAATCACTCTATTACAATGTCAAAACTGCATCGGCGGGAACGGTGTTTCTTCTTGGCTTCAAGGTAAAGAGTCCTTTCTGTCCTGCGTTGCTTATTCCACTTCCAGCCACACACCAGACCCCTCTGCTGATTTTGCCTTCCCTGACAGGACTGTACCCTCCTCAGTGGATGCCAGCTCAGTGCAAGTCCAAAGTGCTCTTTCATCATTAATAAAGCAAAACTCATACTAGGCTAAATTATGGGGAATAAGGGCAAGTGTATTAGGGAAAGTTTATTCTTCTCTGCCTCGTGCTGGTGAAACACAGATGGGTCCAGGGATTTGGACAAAGCCAGCCTGACCTGATCTAGTGCTGACACTGAGACATTGGACTGCAAGATGTCCCTTCCAGCCAAGGTTTCTGTCCTCTCCTCCTGTATCTGTCAAAGCCGTTGCATATCAGAGTGGTTTGTTCCTGTTTTTTCCCTGCTTTTTCCGTAGCTCTTTTAGTCTCACTGCAGCAATTATACTCAGCCCCCTCAGTCTCCAAATTACTACTCCTAAATTGTGCTTTTGAATGTGTTGGTGGGGAGTGCATTCAGCCACTTCATTTTTTCTGTCATCAGACTTCTTCAGACTTACTCTTTATCCTCAAAAGGGGATACGCTTGTCTGGCACAGCTTCTCCATGACATATCCTTCTGCTCTCACCTCTTATGTTCCACCTTCACTCCTTGAGTCTTGGATTTCCCCTTTCTCCTTCCTTGGGGCTTTCTGGGGTGTCAGTTAGAATTTGTTCTTTTATATCCACCTTAGTCTGAACACAACATTCCTCTGAGCCCTCGAATCACTTCCTATTTTCCAGATGTTCAATTTGAAAGCCCATGTAGGTTATAAGTATGTTTGTAGAGCTTAGTGCACAACACTTCCAGATTTCATTGCAACCAGGTTCTATGTCCAGATCTGAGGTTGTTGCAGGGCTTGTTTCCAGGTGGGTTCAATTCTCTTGTTTCCTCCACTTTTTTTGGATTTCCACAGATGTACTTGAGTCTGGGCACACAGTGGTTTTAGAGCTAAGTTGGAGGCTCCCACAAAAATCAAATGTTATGGTGAGGTATGAATAAGCCTCTCAGTTAAGAGAGCAAGAAGTACTGCAGGAAGCACTGTTGTAAACTCAGGATTGCAGTGTCCACCTTCAAATTTCTTTCATAGCATTGGAAACAAAAAAGGGGCTCTGCTGTTGCTTAGGACATGCACTTCACAGCAAAGCCTCCTTGCTCTTTGTCATTGCAGCACAGGTACATGCTCTGTATAGCCCTTGGTGTGGGTCTTCAGGGTGAGAACTAAACATGAAGCCATGTTTTATGTGATCTAAAACCCCAACCTGTGTCTATAAATTACTTAGTCCAAAAGCATCAGTCTTTCCCTGCCATTGCTAATGGGAATATTTGTCTGTTGTCCTCTGTCCCAGTGCATTTTATGGTGCTTTTGTGTTGTTTTGGGCACACAGTTTGTTGCTGCCCTAACTCCTGTTTATTCATGCAGTTTCACCACAGGGCAACTAAGCAGCACTGAGCCTTTTTGACATTTTCCCCATAAATGACTAAAAACTCCCTGCATGCCACGTCCTGTTATTCTTTTTACTTATAAGTGTCATAATCATGATTTGTAAAAGTCATTTTGGTGAACACTTAACCACAGTGAAACTGTCTGCCTGTTTTATTGAGACTGTTACTTCCCTGAGCCAGAAATGGTGTTCTCTGCCTGTATGACACCAGATAGAAGGTCTGTGCTTGCCCACTGATCACAATCCAGTTAATATTGCCATAATTTTTCTGCTTTCTCTCCACAGCCCCAGGCTGTCCAAACTTCCCGGCTGGGTTTTGAAAGATGGAAGCACATTTCTAGACAAGGTACTGTACTGATGGTTGGAGTTTTTCTTGCCATGCAAAAAGCTCCCTGACAGGTTAGGCTCCTTGTGCTGCAGGAACTGTATTCCACACTGACTCATCCCAAAGGTTTCTGTGTGTGCCTTTACCAGCCAGGATGTCCTTGCAGAGCAGAAGGTTTTGAAACAAAATGCTAATAGCAACTCCAGGCTCTCAGTCTTCAGAGGTAGCCTAGATTATAAAAAATCCTCTTAAAATGCAGAAGTCATCAGTATGAATATTTTTGTATTTCATGGAGCTCCATAAATAATAGTGCTTTGCCTGCTTAGAGTGCCTTTTATTCCCCAGTCTCAGTTTTCTGACACTGGAGCTTCAGAGCATGCTTATAAATGAGGTTGGTACTGTACCCTTTTTTAGGCAGGAGAACTCTGAGAGAGTGAATGGTTTGCCTCTGGGAGGTCCCTTAGAGAGGAAAAGCCTGTCTTTGGCCTCTGAAGTCGACATGTGTTCTGCTGCTGGACATAGCAGGGAGGATTTCATCTCCAGCCTCCTAATTCTAAGACACAGAACTTCCTCAGCTACACGAGAGGCACAGAATTTCTCTTTTTTCCCTTCTTTTCATTACATCAGTTTTGTAGGCAGAATTTATTTGGGACTTCAACCAAAACTTGGCACTGCAGCATCCAGCTTGATCTGCCACGGGGGAACAATGAATACAAAAATATGTCAGATGTTAGTAAAATAGGCAGATACATTTCAAATGTGGGCAGCAAGAGGTACCAGTGGAGAAAATACTGTTTTAATAGACTGTTCTCCGACTATGTGAACATTAAAGGAAGCAATGATAATAGTTGGTTTTGTAGGGGACTTTGAGGTGGACAAAATGGATTGGTCTGATTTTTACAGGCAAGAGAGCTGAAGATCACAGATTAAAGACCTGGTTTTTCTTCTCATTGGAGACAAAAGAAACTGTACAGGCAGCATTTCTGTTGGTAAAATAGTAACAGCTCTATTCAGAGCACTTGTTCTCTGGCAGGGCTGCAGAGGCTCGGGGACAGGAATGGAGTAGCTCAGTTTGAATTCCCTGGAATTCGTTTTTCCTGAGCCCCAGCCTCGGTCTCAGAGCTCCCAAAGAAAGGACAGACTGTCAGTATAGTTTTATATGGGATGTATTTACATTTCTGGGGTGCTGCTGCTGCAGACTGTGCTCGGGAGAGACCTCCAAACTCACACGGTGCCAATGGAAATCACACGTTAAAAATTCAAAGGCAGCATTTCTTACCTTCACCTTGACCACTGGAACTGCCTGGAATGGTAAATTCTTTGACCCATGCTGGAAAAAGGCAAGGGAGGGAGTCAAAGGGGGGTGTTTTATCATGTGGGCTGGACATTCCTGTTCCAGCACTCTCCGGGTGACAGTTATAAAAGTCCTGCAGCGGCGCTGAAATGTGCTGCGATCTCCTTTTAATCATTTTGAACTCCCTGGAGATGAGGTTGGGAGACTTCTGCCACGAGGTGTAATTGCTCATTCCTTATGAGTTGGCAGGTGCACTGTAATTATTAAGAACTGGATTCAATCTTTAATTCTGTCAGTCTGACACTGGCTGAGACCACTTGCTGTGGGACGAGAGAAACATCCACGAGAGAAGGCAGGGTGGGTGGTAGATATCCTATGAGGTGTGTTAGGAGTGGAGCTGGGAATATTTTGGTTCCACACATAACCCTGAGGAATGTGGCTTTGTGTGTGACAAGGATTTTTGATGCCTTGAAAAAAGAGGGAGAAAGTAGAGAACTCAAGATCTGGTAGAGATAAATGGAACAGAAAATGCCACGTAGAGCTTAGATCCCCAAAAGTTGTTTCATTAAATGCTCTGAGAAAGGGGCTAAAAGTTGTTCTAATAAGAAAGAAAAGGTTGGATGTTGTTTGGAACCAAAACTAAATTCCAAACTGACTTTCCAAACCACCCACCAGTGATTACCAGGGCTCTTTCCTGACCTACCAAAGTGCTCTCTCTGTTCCTCCCAACGAGGATCTGATCCCTTCAGATACCAAGCAGCTTTATCTGGCATGAAAGCAATTTCAGCAGATCTGCCTACACCAAATTGTGTCTGGAAGGAGGATAAACATAATGGAGTAATAGGCTGGAAATTACCTGTGAGAAAGAAAATGTTTGCAAAGTGCAAAATGTGCTGCCTTGGAGCAACAGTGGGTTGTACTTTTGTGTCATCTCTGTTGATGTGCTTTTTTACAGGAGCTAAAGGAGTGCTCTGGCCACGTGTTTGTGGACTCAGTGCCTGAGTTCTGCTTGCCAGAGGTGAGTTTGTTTTACTGCAAATCTGGCTCTGTTCAATCATGTGGGAGAAACTTGCTTGATTATTTCTATTATCAGATTATTGCTAATTAATTAGTGCCCAGTAAATAATATTGCTAAAACCTCTGTGTTGTTAAGGTGCCTCAAGTATCTGTGGCACTGGGAAAAGGATGGAAACAGTGGTTTGGGGAGATGTGGAAGGTCTCCTTGAGCAGATCAGTCTCTCACACAAGAGTAAGACTTAACTGTCCCTTTTTATGGGTCTTCCAAAGACAATCTGACTGAGCTGGGATGGAATATGACAGGATACATGTGGTGATCCAGATAAGGGCAGGGTATGAAGACAAGGAAAGCTGCTTGTGTCTGACCATGGATGCAGGACCTGCCCACTGGAGCTCCCTGGGGAGATGACTGTGTGGTTAAGCCAGGGTTGGATTCTGCTGGGCTGCTCTTCTGCCAGCAGCACATTTAGGTTAAAAAGTTTTGCTGCCTTCTTTGCTGTCCAGCACAGCCTCTGTGAGGGAAGAACTGTGCCCTCATATCCACTGACATGGCTGCAAGTGGCTGCTTCTCCAGCTGTTTTTTACAAGAATTCCAGGGTTTTAAAAAAAACAAAACAGCAAGACTATGAGGATGTTTAAATTTCCTGGGCTTACCTGACTGATGAGGTTAATGCTGCGTGTAGGAGTAAAAAGCTGAGCAGAGGAAGATGGGGGTCAATAATGGGGAACAGTCTGGGAATAGTATCCTCTTTCCTCAGTCTTTTCAGACTGACAACATCAATTCTTTCATTTTGTATTGAGAGGTTTTCTCTGTCTGTCATAGACAGACAATTCCTTTTGGGCAGCAATTTTATTTTTCCTTTCTGCCTGACCTTGTTGACAGGAAGTCCAAAACACTCCTGGAAGGTTGTTGTCAGCTTCCTGGGGTTCTGGCAATGGTGTTTCTATCTGTGGGTCCCTTAAAACTCATCTCGGGCAGCTCCTGACTCTTGTCATGTTGATTTTTCGAAGCAAATTGGCAGCTCTGGTACTGGTTTTGCCAAGGGATTCCAAGGGATTCTAACCATTCCAACCCAACTGGAATGGTTAAAATCCAATCACACGAAAAAATCCAACCCAAACCCCCTAACAATTCAGGGTTCTTGGGAGCTTTCTGGTCACTCTGCTATGGAAGGAATAGGGGAAGCATCTGTATGTGCAGAAAGTGTCATTATAGCTCAGATCTTGGGAAGGATGGAGTTTATGTGCTGGATTCCCTTTGGAATTGAGACCATGATGGTAATCTGCTGGGGTTTAGGGTGCTTCAGCCAGGCTTTCTGGCTCCTTTGTTGGGCTGGGAAACACCCATTTGTGGAGCTCTAAACATGACTGACAGGGAGTCGCTGCTTTGTTTCACCCATGTTATCACTGCACGGAGCTGCTTCCCAGCAGTCCATGGTACACCAACCAGCTGCACATGTCACCATTGCAGGGACTTTAAAAATGGCTTTTCAAATGTTTTCCAAAGTTCCCAAGAGATGCCAAGTCTCTGAGCACTGATGATAGCCACCTCACCCCTCGAGCCCACCTGCCAGGAGGGGGCTCAGGTGTCACGGCCAGCTGAAAGCATCAGCACAGTGGAAATGTTGCTGGTGTTTGGCAGCACAGCATGAGAAGGAGCTTGTGTGAAAGGGGCTTTTTCTTTTCCTTTGTCTCCTTCCACGCCACTTCTTTTGAAGAAACTTGTCTGCAAAAGCAGTTAGTGGGAGAATGACGGTATCGCTTCCAGGAACACCATTGCCAAAGCAAGGCAAGCTTTGGGGCTGATCCAGCAGCCACAGGGTGAGAGAGGCTGTCTCGGCAGCAGAGTGCACTCACACATGTCAGAGGGCAGGGTGCAGCCCTCTCTTTGCTTGGCAACCTTCTGCTCCCTCCCTTCACATTTCAAGAAACATTTTGAAACCTCTTCAGTTCAAAGGCACTTCAGTGAGATCACCACAAGTCCCAGGGAAGATTTTACTTTGTTTTGGTTTTGACACCCTTTTCATCCTATTAGTAAATGCTTCTGGGATGCTGAGACATGTGGGAGGCTTAAGGCTGGAAAGTGGTAGTGTGTATCCTCCTGATGGCTCGTCTGGGCAGGGATTCAGCTCAAGGCTGGAGCCCCTCTGCTCTGGAGACAGGCTGGGAGAGCTGGAGGGACTCAGCCTGCACAAGAGAAGGCTCCAAGGAGACCTTGGAGACCCTTCCAGTGCCTAAAGGGGCTCCAGGAGAGCTGGAGAGGGACTTGGGACAAGGCCTGGAGGGACAGGACACAGGG
>JAWWTY010000106.1:114330377-114344143 GCA_035222235.1 Margarornis squamiger
TGGAAGTGTCCAAGGCCAGGTTGGACAGGGCTTGGAGCAACCTGGGATGGTGGGAGGTGTCCCTGCCCATGACAGGGGCATGGAATGAGATGAGCTTTAAGGTCCCTTCCAAGCCAAACCATTCTAAGATTCCATATAACCACCCTCTCCTCCACTCCTTGGAAAGGAATTTAAGCTGACTTCACCTCAAATGGTAATTGAGATACATAAGCTCTGAACTCCAGAGAGAAGTGCTGAGAAAAAGAGCGGAAGCTGGAGAGTGAAGTCGAAAATCTAAGATCTGACAACGCAGTCAAACCATAATAGCCATCAAATTTGGCAGTCTGTTCTTACAAAACTGCCTTGGTGATTGAATAGGTCAGCACCAAATGCTGCAGGTTTGTGCCTTGATGAGGCCTAACTGGCCTTGTGCTCCGTGCCCCCCTCATGCAGAGCAGCTGCCATGTTCTGCAATTACAACCAGGATCAGGCTGTGGTATCTGCACAACTCTGTAAGAACTTTGGGGCAGGGATCCTTGTCTGTTAAAGGTCCTGTGCAGACATTCCATGCCACAGTAATTCCCCCATTGTGTAAAAACAAAGAGAAACTGAAGGCCCTTGCAGGTGAAAGGAATTGTCTGAATATGAACTAGTAGTAGACCTCTGGGGCTTGTTGGTCCAGAGCTGAAGATAACACAGTCATGTGGGAGACTATACTGGTGTGGTTCTGCCCATCCCAAGTAATTCCACGTGCCATTCTGCAGGTAAATCTGTGACTTCCTGTCTTCAAGAGGAATTTAAAATGCTGTTTAGTGAAATCTGCAGTGAGAATTTTTAATGCCTGACATATTTTTGTCTCAAACGTGCACAGGCAGATGAGGAGAGTTCCCTCTGACAATGTGCTCGGCTTCTCTAAAGTGATAAACAGGCACCAGCTAATGAGTTTTCTTTGTGTATTTTGTCTCATTTCATATGACTGGTTATGTCAGTAATGAAGAAATTATCTGGCACTTCCCAAGTAACCCATAGCCCAGTGGGCCGGATCCTGTGCTGTCACAACCAGGCAGATGGAGCTGGTGGGGAAACAGGGGTGCTGTTGGTAATTGCTGCGATGCCTCTGGGGGAAGAGCCCCTCTTTAAAACTGCCTGGTGGTGTTACAGTTTGTGTGGTGTTTTGGAGATATTTGGGGCAAAGCTCTCTCCCGTGTGAGAGGCTGCAGTGCTAATGTAGTCATGATTATCTTCTCAGACTCCTCATGGAAGAGCTGGTGAATTCCATTGAACGCGTGCCAAAGGCTCAGTCTGCCTCCATGTGGAAGAACAAGGAGGTGCAGAGGTAAGGAACGAGTCACCGGGAAAGGTGGCTGGCCTAAAACACTCACCAGAGTTCAGGATTCACTGTCATGATGGGTCAGCTCCCACCATTTGGGATTTCCAAGGAAGAAAAGGATCACAGCTGTGACTCCTTGGGTCGGTTCTTTCTGCAATCGTTTGCATATTGTTGGTCCTCCAGCCTCACAAGGCTTGATTTAGTTTAGCTCCATGATGGTAGATAAAACCAGCACATTTCTGTATTAACATCATAAAAAGTTGTTGAAATTAGGAGGCTATTTAAACTTAATTATATTATATTGGAATAATTTGAATTTAAAGTGATATTTGCATGCGTGTTTGCTGAAATACTAAGAAAGTGAAGCCACAGCTGTTGGAGGGAGCTGGTGGTTGACCCAGAGCAGTGTTACCTTTCTTCCCATCTTCTTTTACACTTAAACACCAGAAGTGAGATTTTTGGCTTTCCAAAGCTTAAAACCATATTAAAATCAGAATACAAAAGGTTATTTGGAAACACCATGTCCATTCTTCCAGCTATACATCAAAACAAGGTGCTCAAAATTGAGGGCTTCTACATCTAACACTTTGAAAGCCTGTGGAAGCTAAAAATTATCCATACAGTTTACTAATTACAGATAATGCTTTCCTTGGAAATAAAAACAATTTTAGGTGCACAACTTGTTCCTTGGAGGAGACAGTTTCGTTTTTAGCACATTTTAAAGATAGGGCTGGTTGATTAGAAAGTTATTTTTAAAGGCTGCTTTGTGCATTTTTAATTGATCTCCTGTTTTCTACCACTAATTCTTAAGGTGGCTTGATTTAAGAGTTTCCTAAAATTGAATTATTTCCTACATTACAAAAGTAGTCTTGATATTTTCCACTATCACAAAGCAAAGAAATTAAAAATCCAAATTGCCATGGTTTTAGCTATATTTTGTGTTCCCCTGCTGAGCTCAGGAGCAGCCTTTGCACTGGAACTCTCCCTCTTCTGAGAAGGCAGGTAAAACTCCGATGTAAAGCAGAACTAAAGACAATCAAGTTCCTCAGGATTTCCAGGGTGGTGTTTTTTCTGAATGTTGGAGTTTGCTGGCCTGACCAGACCCACTCCTGCAGCTCCCAGTGTGGGAAGAGAGAGCACTGGAGCTGTTATTCCCAGCACATCACGGCATGTGTTTTGTATGCATGGTTTAAAGGAGGATCATATATCTTGGAGCTCATATAATGTCACTTTCCTGGTGGTCATATTTTAGGAAAAGTGCTGCCTGGCACTTTGCATGCTGCTGACTATTCTAGAGGCGAGCACAGAGAGGGAATCTTTGTTCTCATTCAGCTGCCAGAGAAGGCTGCAGTCTTTTTTTTGTTGAAGTGGTATTTAAAATACATTTTCCTCCCTCATACTGCTGGGGAAGTACCCCAAAATTGATAGTTCCTCCTGGGTACCATCATGTAGCTGTTCTAAAGGGGTACCAGGGTGGTACTAAGCAGCTATTTAGTAACATAAATTGTGTCAGAAACTCTGCCACGAGGCCACGAACCAGTGTTGTCTGTGAGCCAGAACAAAGGAACCAATCTGAATTCCCTTTCCACCCGTGCTCTTGAGTTTCCCCCTTCACCTCCCTGTGCTTCTGTAAAACGGAGCTCCCACTCACCCTGGAGGGCATATGGGGACTTAATTAATGTTTGCCAAGTGTTTGGAGGCTCCTGGTGACAAGTATCACGCAGGAGTGAATGGAACTGATTATTAGAGCATGTGAGCAAACATCCACTGCTCCCCAAATCAGCACCTGGCTAATAGCACAGGGAGAGCTGGGCTGACATCCGTTAGTTAAGAAAATGTGATCCTTGAGGAACTGGGGTTTTTTTAATCCTTGGCTGTTGCTAGAACAGAATACTTATTACTTCTGAGTGTAACTTCAATTTTTCAGGCTGATCAATCCCCATTACTGCTTTACAGTTCAGCTAGTTCTACTCTGAACAGTTAGTATAAAACACAAAGTATTATCATCTCCATTAGATAAAGCGTTGGAGCATTTTAAATGCAAACACTGTATAAAATATAATAAGTTCATTAGAGTGGTTTACATTTTTCCATTACCAGACCCAGTCTGAACTAATAGCTTAGCCAGTTTTATTGCCAGTGGGTTTTATTGGAGATGAGCTGTCTCATGGAGGCTCTGCAGGTTGTCAGCCAGGATATCTTCCACACAGGGTGGGATTCAGAGGGTGAAGAGAGGAAATTGGCCTTATGAAAGGTACTTGGCTGACTTCTTGTTTGGTGGTTTCTTGTGTCTTGTAAAGTGTCTGAAACAGGGTGTTTCCTGAGGCTGAGTAGGGGAGCAGGTCTGATCTGATTTGGTGCTGCATCCTCCTCTCCCTTCAAACAATTCTGTGGGGTTTTGTCACATATAAAATGCCACCCTCTGCACTGACCAGGAGGGATTGTCTCTGTGCAGATGCCCAGTCACAAAAACAAAGCTCTGATGTTTCTTAAGCCTAAATGTTGTGTCTTTGATGGTGCTGCTTCGTGGCACCTTCGTGTTTGTGGCTGTCCCAACATCTGCCCACACACTTCTGGTTGATGTGAGGGGATCCATAACAGGGTGTTGCCAAAGTAGATTTACTTCCAGACTCTAAAATACCCTGTAGTACCTCTCAGTACAGGTTTTAAAACACTGAATGCCAACAGGGGCACACTGAGGGACCAGCACCTCGTTGTCTCTGTGCCACCACCCACTCACCCAAATGAAACCACTGGAGACTGGTGCCACTGGTCTCTTGTCAGGGGTTAGAGTATTTTCACAGATTCAAGGCTCACAGAAACTTCCTTCAATCACCAAGGACAATTCCCCACTTTCTCCATTACCTGGAGAAATATTCTCCTCTTCCCAGAAGAGAAGCTCCTGAAAGCATCCAACACTAAATGCCTCTTATGGTGGGTTAAAGGCTTTTACAGGCAATTTGCTTCAATGCGGTGGTGGACAACTATCCACATTGTTTGGCCTTTTGTTGCTTGACTTCCCAAAAAAGACCTTGAAGGCTTTGTTTGTTTCCTGAAGCACAATGTGCTTTCAGCCAGCGTGTGCTGGAATTACAGTTATCGCTCTAGACCTGTGCAGTGGTCTTGGCAAGAGCTGGCCTTAATCCTTTCTTCAGTATCTTAAATTATGAAGGAGTTCACCGACCTAGCAGATATAACAATAAATTAAATTCCTTTAAACAAATTGATCAAAGAAAGTTGACCAATTTCCATAAATCTTTGGAAATTGGTTTGAATTAGCCTTTGATTTAGCATTGGTTTAATATACAAAAAAAAATATCCTATTCTTCTTATGCATTTGGCAGCTGTGCTGCTTCCTGCCTCAGTCCATGTTCCTAAGGAAGATTTATTTCCCAGGAGTTAGCAATCCCTCTTAGAGCCTGTGACATTATAGTTCACTTCTTCCCTTGACAACGCCATCCAGCTAACTTGCAATGTCTGTGAGGAGCAGAATGGATGGATTTTACTTTGGTGTAAAACATCTTAAAGACTTCCGTGTAGGGAATTTCAGAGAGCTCTGCAGTGTCAGCTTGTGTCTCCTTGCCAGTGCACTGGAGCTGAAGGCAGGCGAGCTGAGCTGCAGGGACACGTGCTCTTGGAAGAGCCCAGTGACACAAACCAGAGCAGAGCCCTGCTCGTGGTCTGGGACCTGTATTTCAATCACTAGAGCGTGTCACATTATTAGTATAATAGATTATTCAGGTGTTTTCAGGTTCTTAGGACATGCAAAACAGACACTGATCCAAGATCCCAGTCATCTCTACCATGTTGACAGATCAGGCAGCATCTTTCATCAGGGATGAAAACACCCCACAGGTTGTGATAACACCTCAGTCACAGCTCCTTCTTTGATGCAAGGGCTGGGTAGGACAGCAGCGAAGAGCTGGAGGGGAGCAGTCCTTGGGATGAGCAGGAATGGGCTGCGCCTCAACAGGAGCTCCTGCCTTCAAAGCACCAGGCGTCCTGAAGATAACAGGAGTGGATTCTAAGATCTGGAGAACACACAGGGGTGTAAAAAGTGCAGCAGGACAGTCTGAAGGTGCTGGTTTTTGCAGGTTGCTGCCGGCCCCACTGAAGGACGCCGTGGAGGTGTCCATGTGGAGGAAGTGCTACACCATGCCCGAAGTGAACGCGGCCCTCAGTAAGATCCAGCTCGTGGGCTACTCCCAGAAAATTGTGAGTACCTCTAAAGCACAGCCCTCAGGTCAACACCAACAACTTGTTTCCCAGCTTTTCTCTGGAAATGCCCTTCCTTTTCTCTTCCCCTCTAGATCCCATGTGAGACCTAGTTACCTTAGCCTGGGAAAGCAAGACAGGGCTATACAGAATGTCCCTCATTCTGCCTCCCAGGAAGGGTTCTTGTTTGCTGAAATGAGGGAATATCCATTTGTTTCTCCCCTTCCTTGGGGAGCCCAATTTTAAGGCGGTGGACCTTCAGATTTGGAGTTGATGGGCGGCCCACTGAGAGCTGGGAGGATGTAGGGAATGGATGTATCCTGTCTGTCTGCAAAGCCACATCCCCTTCTGAGTTACCATATCTCACTTCTGGGAATCTTTTGAGTGCTTCAGCCTCCACTTTCTTTCATACTGTAAATTAGGGATTGTAAACAAAACCTAATGGTTCGACGTGAACTTCAGAAACTCCTTTCCCAGAGCCCCCAGATAACAGTTATTGTCTGTAATGCTGCTGACTATAATCCAGTGTAGCTTCCAGAATGAACTGAACCTGCAATTCCATAGCCTGCAGACCCCTTATGGTTTGCAGGCAGCGTGTGGGCCGTGATCCCTGCTCTTGTCTGGGCCATGGTACCTGTTTTTGTTGCTCAGGGGCTGTAAGAAATAAAATTTGGGTTAAAGAAAGTGGTGACTCCTCGGTATCCACAGGTTGCTACTTTTCATTTTCAGGCATCCTCACAGTGTGGATGCATCTTGCCTGATTTTAGCACTGCATATGAGCCAGTCGTTCTTTTACAGTTACTGGGAAAAGAACCCCATGTTTTATCTCGTCCCAAAGCTAACTTTTAAAATAACCAGACTTTAGAGCCTTGTTTTACACACTCTGAGGGAGGGAGGCCCTGCCTTGCTTTGCAAGGCATCCAAATCTGCATTGAGATAGTAGAAAAATCGTTAGTATTGCAGGAATCAGGTGCTTGTTCTATTATTCAGTAACCAGAAAATAGATCACATTAGGGAGGGGTACGTGGAGGGTTATTTTCCCCTCTCCAAACAAGTGTAGCACATTCCTGTGTTCAGATTTCTAATGACACCTGGGAAGGAGACAACTGTCACGTTGCTTATGCTGAAAGTGAAATGTGGATTGAGCTTGCAGGGTGTTGTTTCTAAATCACCAGTAGACAGCTTTTAAAAAGAAATAAAGTTAGAAAGCGAGTGAGTTTGAGGTTAAGTTTGTTTTCCACAGTAAAATTTGCAACTCAAACAGAGTTTTCTATCAGTGGAGAAGTGCTTGTCCTTCCTTCTCTCCTGGTGGCCGACATGAATGTAATTTGACTAAAGGAGAATAGAGTTTTCAAGGATTTAAAGCTTCTACAAACTTTTTTAATACAGCAAAGGCAGGCAGAGAACCAACACCCTGGGTGATTCCTTCATTTTGGGGTGTCATTCAGTATGAACTCAGATGTCACAGAATTCACATGGAAGAGAGACTTTATCAAGGCTCTGCTTCAGGAAAGGTTTTTCTCAGAGCATGTGTCCTCTTAATAAATGAATAAATAAATGAATAAGCCATCAGACATAAAGCCAGGATACCATAAAACCTTCATAAATGCCTTGAGTAGCAGAGGTGCTTTTAAAATTCATATCCCTGATGATAAAATGACCTGTTCTGATCTCTTTTGGGGCTCACTCCTTTTAATGTCTCTTGCTGTGTGTTCCAGGAGCTGTTTGGTGCTGTGCAGGTCACCCCTCTGAGCTCAGGCTACGCTCTTGGAAGCTCCAATTGGATTATCCAGTCACACTATGAAAAGGTTTCCTATGTCTCAGGATCTTCTCTGCTTACAACACACCCTCAGGTACAGCCCCTGACTTCTGTTAGTCTCCTTTAGGAGGAAGTGTCTTTTCTCAAAAGCAAAGGACTGTCATATTCCAGCTGGGATCAGATTTAGGATAGAAGCCATGCTAAGGTAACTGTTATCAATGACTGGACTTAGTGGGCATTGATAAGACATACCCTGATTAATGACAGGTACCAATAGTTACGAGGGAAACATAACTAAAATTCTATGTCATTGATGATTTGATGTTAATTTATAACTGAACTTCCCTTTAAATAGGAGATTTTCAACAGAGTTAAACAAAAGAGCATTAGTGAATTTTTTAAAATCCATATTTCACCAGAGTCTTCACAGACAGTTCACAGACTGCTTCTATATCACTTCTGAAACATCCTTCCTTGGGAGAAGTGATAGCTAACTGCCTGCCAACTCTTCCACCCTGCTCTGCTAAGGGCAAAGTCTTTATAGTGCTGTAGATGTAATTTCCAGTAAATTAATTCTCTCTAGATCCATAAATTCTTAGTGCAAAGAATGGCTTGAAGTTTGCAGTGCTGGGTGCTTCAGAAGTTGTCAAAATAGTTAAAAGCATTATTAGGAGGAGGTATTTAAAAATAATTTAGAAAATGTGGCAGGTTCATGATCAGTAAGTAATTTCCCCCAAGGTGGGTATCTGCTGGAGAGCTTTGCTTCTGAGCATCCCTCACTTAAAAGCCTGTTCTCAGGAGCTGAGCAACTGCAGTAAAGGATCCTTAATAGTCTGGCCATCCTTAGCTGGACAAAATGTACAGAGCCTGTAAATCCCTTTTTCTCATCAGCCTCATTCCATCCTGGCTTGTGCTCTCTCATCCCCTCCTAGTGAAGGAGCAGTAACATTTGACAGTGTAGGAATGGAGTATTTCTGTGGGAAGAAACTTCTCTAAGAAGCAATTTGGTAACTAAGAATGTTTCCCCTCCATTGACATGAAGTGGTGACTCAGTTTATCAGGTCAGACTGGCCATGGGTCCTCCTTTTCCAAAGGTGAACATTTCTCTGGAAACTCCTGGTAAAATCCCTGTTCCTGAGGAAATCAACTCCACGTGGCAGGCACTGGGGCATGAGCGAACTGCCTGTGAGCTGTGGGCTGCACTCACTGCAACCTGCAGCAGAGGTGGGAGCATCAGACAGGGCAGCTGGAGCTTTGGAAGTGCAGGAGAAGGTGCTGGGAGCCTCCCTGAAACCTGAGGGACCTGCTCCATTTAATGCCAGCAAGAGATGGAACCTGGATTAGTCACTGCTGACAGTGCTGCTTGTCCCACCTGCTTTCCACAGCCTCATTTTTTAGCATCCAGTGCCTTGCACTTTGCATCATTGTACACTAACACATAGTTTGAAGGAAAAGCTTACCTGGTAGTGAAAATCACATTCAGTTTGCACTTTTCTTGTTATTTACCACTTCACAGATGTTACCAGAAGTCATCATTGTCTTGTATTTGCTTCCAGATGCTTTTTAAAGACAATGGGTAGTTTTTCTCCTGTGAACACCAGCACAGGCTGCTACAAAATGGGGATTCTGTAATAACTGGTGGGTTTTGTGAGCTGCCAACCAGCTCTTCATCTCTGTGATGTTTGACAGACAACATGTAATGATAACAATATCTTGAGTGGCACAGAGGCAGAGCTGTGTTCAACAAATCAAAGTTGTTTGTCTGACCTGTTTCTCCATAGAATCATGGTAAACAGTTCATCATGAAATTCCCATTTTTTAGCAGTGTGTGAAAACTGTCACTGCATTTTGTTTTAAAATGGATACCCTTCAAGCATATCCAGAGCTTTTTGAATAGTAGTAAAAGCTGAGCACTTTTCCAGGGAGTTGGGAGTTAGGCCTGGCACCTTCCATTGTTCCCTTCTGTGTCTTCTGGCAGATGGTTCCTATTGAAATTTTGCCTCCCCCTCTCCTGAGGCAGGAATTGACACCGTTGCCACTGAAGTGGAGAACAGGAGTTGACAGCACAGGTTCAGACATGTCACTAAAAGCCTTTTAAGACATATTCTTTACATTAACCCACAAAAATCAATGCAAGCCCTCTCACTGCAATGGCATCTGAAATTATGTGGATCTAATGTGGCATAATCATTATGTACATTATCACAGGCAGATTCCATATTATTTTTTATTGCATTATTGGCATTTCATTTTCACAGACACACTACGGGGAGTCAGAGATTGTGATAAATCTCACGTGTCAGGTCTGATCCTACAAGGGGGTGCACAGTGTAAACTTCTGTCGAAGCTGATATGAAATTCCCCTGCTTGTTTAACAGAGCAAGGTCCTTCTGAGCTGCTTCAGAATGGCTCTGGGAACTGTGAGCAGGGGAATTAACCTTACAGTGGTCTTCAAGGTTCAGTAGAGGAAATCTCTTCATCAGTCTCTTCTAGTAGAAATCTTTCCTGGTTGGTGAGACTGCAGCAATATCTACTCTGTGCTTGCTAATGGAGAGAAATGGGTTTGCATTTTCATTCTGGTTTAGTAAAATACTGATATAAAACATGTTAATTAACAGACCTCAGTGAAAAAAGGGACTTTGAGGATCCAGTCGATGATTCCAACTCAGGATATTCTATGATGCCATGATCCTGTGATTTAGATTCACACCCAAAACTGAGAGCTTCAAGCTCAAAGGCCCTTGCTGATCTCCCCTCTTCCAAACTGAGTCCACTGAAAGGGTGGGGAAAATGGTACTGCCCCTGTAGAGCCCTGGAAATCAAAGCTGGTACCTGGATTTGCAAAGGGAAGTAAGTTGGAAACTGATGCAGCCAGAGCTGGGAATGCACGTGTCAAACCTTGCTGACTCCCTGCCACATCCCCAGCAACCCATGGCCTTTTCAGGGCTCAGCTCCTGGGGCCATGCACTGATCAGACTCCAGGGAATACTTGGAGATGGATCCGGCTGCAGTTCCGCTGTTTGTTCTGGGCTGTGGGTGCAGGTAAACAGTTGGACGTGTTTTTATTAACTCCACTCAGGTCTCCACAGATGGAGGAGCAGTAAGTTTCAAGTGTTCTCTGTGTTCTCCTCCTTGGTCACTGTATCTATGATGTCCTGCCCAGAGAAACCTGTGTTACAGCTTCCCATCCCTCGTGTTATTTCCCTGTGCTCTCTTCCAGCCCATGGACCAGGCTTCTCTTAAAAACAGTGACGTTCTCATCCTAACGGGGCTGACCCAAATCCCCACTGCCAACCCGGATGGAATGGTGGGAGAGTTCTGCAGCAACTTGGGTAGGTCATGGGGAGAATTCCTCTGCCTGTTTTATCATCTTATTCATGGCTTTGGGTGGGAAATAATTCTGAGATTCCTGGAATTGAGTAAGTTGTCCAGCTATAGCTTCTGGCATAAAACTAGCTGTTTAGATTTTACGACGTGCTCCTGATGTCATTAATACAGTAAGTGCTTGGAGAGACACAGGTTGTACCTAAAATGTTTTGGAATGGAACAGGTATAATGAGATTTAATCATCTGCTGCTCCTGGTTTGCTAAGTATGTTGCTTGGCTGCCAACAGACTACGTGTGGCCTGGGCTTTGGATATTGTTCCCAGCTGAAATATTACTATTTCCTTCCTGTATCTCAGCCAGTGTAAAATCCTTACATGCTTTTTTATGACTTTCAGTTTTGAAAACAAGCACATCTGCTTCCCTTCTTACACCTGATTTTTTAAATATATCAAAAGCAAACAGCACAATCTCTGTTTAAAATAAAATGGAGATATATTTATAGACCCCCCAGAAATATAAAACCTAATCAGATGCTTTCACAGCTGGAAAAGCTGATAATTGCAAAGCTGTGATATCAGTGTGAATGGCAGCATTTTCCAGCCTGCTTGGAATGTCACATCCAGTGCTGTTCTCTCCTTTTCTCCCCTTCCCCCACCTCAGTTGCCCTGTACTCTCAGCCTTCTTCCATCAAACCACTTTCTCCTGTCTGCCCTGCTGCATGTTGCCTGTTCCTTTGTCAGAGATCTTTCCCTTTATTTTAAATTCACCACTTTTTGCAAAGGAAACTAAAAAGCTTGTGATAGGAGGATCCTTACAAAGGTTACCAGAAGACATTACAAGACTGTATCAGGCTAAATTCCTGGTCTTAGTGGGAGGAGATGGAACTGGGTGATCTTTAGGGTCCCTTCCCACCCAAACCATTCAATGATTCTGTTAACAGAGCACGTTTTGGCATTTTATAAGACTGATAATCAGTGGTTTTACCAAAGATCCTCTCTGCCAACATCCTGGCTCCAGCAGGGACCAGGAGCAGATGCCTGGAAAAGAGTTGAACAGGGTGAGATTATAGAATACTTTCCTCTCCTAATCTTCATTTTTATTTCGGGAATTTCCTGAATCAAACATGATTGTGTAGTTAGTGGTGTTGAGTGGATTTGTTCAACCTCCCCTCAAAGCTGTGTTAACTCTTAACACCTGGGACTTCCTCTCCTAAATGATGTGTGTTTTACATGTGTGTATTTCATCTGTGTCTTCATTGTTCTTAAGCATTGTTAATTTTATGACCCTGCAATGAGCTTTGGTGACCTTGCTGTGCTGGATCCAATTGTGCTGCCCCTCTCTGTTCCCCTGACAGATATCCTGCTAGTAAACAATTTAATTTTAATGAACCATTGTTAATTAAAGTGCTTTTAAAAAATAAAGTCTTAGAGGTGTGGTTGGGCCAAAGCAAAATTCAGAAGTTGAATGTGTATAAATAAACGTGTTACATATATTGGTACAGGTGAGTATCTGTCTGTCCAGAAACATTCTGAATTATTTTGAGGTGTTTGCAGAACAAGCTTTGTTCAAGCTTTGAAGACAAAAGAAGCTCCATGCTTAAAATAATGGCATTTTAAGAATCTGGAATTTGAGTGGTATTTGCCAAAACCCAGCAATCTGAAGAAATTAAATAATCCCAAATTAGTGCAGTGCTAGGGCCATCTTTTACATGACACCAGTAGTTGCACTTCTACCCAACATCAGGAGAAGAAAACAGAGAATCAGTTTTCTTTCAAATATGTAAAAAGTCCAAAAAGCAGTGGGTTGCTGGGAATAAACAAAAGCAGGCAAGCTGAGCACAGCAGTTTTCATCTCTTTTTCCCATTTCCAAAATGTTCAGGGGAGTGCACGAGCAGCTTAGAATTCACTTGGTAAAAACTCTGAAGCAGCCCAAAATGTACCAAAAGAAGCAGGTGTGATGAGGTAACAGCATGTTTGTGAAGAAGGGCTGTGAAACACAGGAATGGGAGTGTGAAAATTACACCTTGATCTCTGTTCTCCTCCCAGCATGTGGAGCTGCAGAGCCTGATTCCCGTGATTCCCAAATCACTTCCAGGATTTTTGCCCCAAACCCCTTTTTTCCATGCTCAGCACCAACATGCTGCAGCTCAGGAAGAGCAGTTGCATTTTCACATTGCCTTGGGCATCATCAGAAAAGTGTCTGTGGGGGGAGTTTGGGATGTTCTCTGTGAGTGTGTGGCCGTGTCTCTGTGAGGGGATGTTTATATAAAGCAGAAAACAGCACAGTTTGCTTTTTAGGTGCCAACTTGACCTTGTGGTGGCAGCTGTTGGCAAAGCAAGGATCTCTTTGTGAGTTGTAAATTGAACGACTTGTGATAGAGCTACTGAAGGAGACTAAATTTGAAATGCCAAGATTATTATACAACTTTTATCAAGAGAGTGCATCCAGCATTCACAGAGATAAATTGGGCTTTAAACAGCTTTCAAAAAGACATGTCTTGTTACTGACAACTCTAGAAAGTTGTTGTAGTGGTGCAGAGAGCCAGATTGGACCTGCTGCTTGCTTGGAAAGGTTTCCATCCCTTAGGAGAGACAGTATTCACCAGGCCAGTGTCAAGGGTGCATCCTGTGCCACCAGGAACACGGGATTTGAGGGGACAGCTGCCTGGAAGAGTGCTCCACTCCCTGGGTTGGGGTTTTATAGTCCTTGTGTTATTTCCTCTGCGGCCTCAGGAATCCTGAACTTCTGCTTGTTTTCAGCAGAAAAGGCTGCAGGTTCCAACAGTGATCCAGTGGCTGTGGGGAAGGGAGAGCTGTGAATCCAAGCTGTGTTGGGTTTGCATGGCCAGGTTGTGGCAGAAATGGGGCTGCAGAGGTGGCTTCTGTGAGAAGGTGCCAGAAGCTTCCCTGTGTCCAATGGAGCCAATTCCAGCTCCAGGATGGATCTGCTGCTGCCCAAGGCTGAGCCCATCAGTGACAGGGGCAGCACCTCTGGGATAACAGAGTCAGGAAGGGGAAAGGAGTTGCTGTGCAGGAACAATGGCAGCCAGGAAAGAGAGCAGGGAGGATAAGTGAGAGGGGCAGCCCTGCAGCCCCAGGGCAGAGCAGCAGGAGGTGCTGCAGGTGCCAGGGCTGAGGTGCCCCTGCAGCCCCAGG
>JAWWTY010000106.1:114344243-114365736 GCA_035222235.1 Margarornis squamiger
GGAGAGAGGAGCCCACACTGGGGCAGCAGGGACCTGGCAGGACCTGTGTCCCCATGGAGAGAGGAGCCCACACTGGGACAGCAGGGACCTGGCAGGACCTGTGTTCCCATGGAGAGAGGAGCCCACACTGGGGCAGGGACCTGGCAGGACCTGTGTCCCCATGGAGAGAGGAGCCCACACTGGGGCAGGGACCTGGCAGGACCTGTGTCCCCATGGAGAGAGGAGCCCGCATGGCCTCCACTCCCCTGCACCACTGGTGGGGAGGAGATAGAGAAATCAGGATTGATGTTGAGCCCAGGAGGAAGGGAGGAGTGGGGGGAAGGTGTTTTTTAAGATTTGATTTTATTTCTCATAACCCTACTCTGATTTGGTTGATAATTTCCTCAAGTCAAGGAGGGCAGTGACAGAGTGGCTTTGGTGGGCACCCAGCATCCAGCCAGGGTCAAACCACCACAAAGGAACAACACCCACATTCTTTGGGCACATTCTTTAACCTGCTCTCTGCATCCCATCTGGCCTGTGCAGCATTTCTGCTGCTCTGGGTGTAGGTGCTTTTCCTTGCTCTCTGCAGAGTTTTTGGGTGTGTAATGACTCAAGGCAAGTTCTGGTCCTGGAGCCAGAGCTGTAACTCCCACCCCCAGATGGCTTTGAAAATGTTGTTCTTAATCTCCTCATTCCTCTCTTCACATCCTGTTCACAGCTGGGATGGTTTAGATTTACCCACGTAAGAGGGTTAATGTAACACATTGCTGCAATGTTTGGTCACATCTCCAATTCTAGACAAAAGCAAAGTATTGCTATTTTTATTCACAAATATTTTGATGGTATAGTTTGTTTGTGGCCCGGAGAAACAAATCCACTGCACTGCAGTTGTCTTGTAACTGATAGAAAAGCTGTCTTTGACCACCATTTGTAGAGAGCTGCTGCAAGGGGTAAATCACCCAAATGCCTGTGAAAAACCCTACACTCCATAAAACTTTCAAAAAAAATCTTTCATAAAAATCTTCCCTGAGCACGGAGGTGGAGCAGAAAGACCCTTGATGTGCTAAACCCATAGGCCAAATCTTGTCAAGAGGTTGAAGTCAGGAAAGTGACTGTGCTGGGATGTAATATTTGTGTTTTCAGGTTCTTCCACAGCTTTTTGTGGAATGCTTGATGCATTATGTTACAGTTAACAGCAGTGCACGGTTTGACCCCACATCCACAGGTGAAATCCTGGTGAGGCAGGAATTGCTCACACAAAGTATTTCCCCTTTCCCAGAAGGTGCAGCATTTTTGTGTTTCATTCTGCCAGAGGAACACGGTCTTTGCTCAGTGCCTGCTTTTGCTGTCATGCTCAGCTCTGTCTCAATTACAGAGTAAACCTATTTCTCTTTTCTCTTTCCCTCATTTTTTTGCAGTCTCATGCTGTCTGCAAGTTTCAAATTGTTCTTGTTACATGGAAAGGATGGAAGTATTTAGTTCTTTAAAAAGGAGAAACACTCCATCACCCGTTGCTGTTTGAAATAATCACATCTTCAGCCTTTCATTTGAAAACCAAGCACAGAACAGTTCACCATGTGTTGTGCTGTTGGCTCAGACCTGTGAGCTGCTGTCCTTCCCCTCTGGAGGACAGCAGATAGCTGGAGCAGGGTTTATTTGGGTGGTGAGGTGGTTTGTGGCCCTCATTTATCCTCCTGTGCCAGTGCAAGGCCGCCCTCTCCTGTCGGGAGTTTTCCATATGCTCCAGCTGTCATGTGCCCCCACTAATGGAGTTCTAATCCTGGAGAAGGCAGTAAATAAATGCATTTAATGATCAGAAGTGTTCCTTGCAGTTTATATGCATGATGTGCTCTGCTAATTCACGCAAGAGCTTCTTTTTCTGTAATACTTGGATTAAAGGAATGCACGAGAAAGTTTAAACATGAGCCCCGTTAATTGATTTTTGCCCTTCTCTCTCCCGCAGCGATGACTGTCCGGAATGGAGGGAACGTGCTGGTTCCCTGTTACCCCTCTGGAGTGATCTACGACCTGCTGGAGTGCCTGTACCAGTACATTGACTCTGCAGGGCTCTCCAATGTCCCTTTTTATTTCATCTCACCTGTTGCCAACAGCTCCCTGGAGTTCTCCCAGATCTTTGCCGAGTGGTAGGTGGCCAGGGGCTGCTGGATGCAGGTTATCTCTGCCTCACATGCTCCAATATCCACTGGGTTAGAATTGTGGGGGTGGTTTTTGAGTCACCAGGGGGGTGTGTGTGTAAGTGGATGTTCTATAATCAGAGAAGGATCATTTCCCATAGAATGTACAAACTCAAATAACCTCTGCTTTTTGATGATTAAATGATGTTCCTGACTTGGGGGAATTTTAGCTGTGCCTGTTTGAATGTCTTATCCCCCACCAAAATTCTATCATGGTTTTCCTGTCCAAGCAAAATAGGTTTTTCAGGCTCCATTTTGCTGAGCCATCAATGTATTTTCATGGCAAAAGAAGGCCAGGAGTATCCTGGGCTGCAGGAGGCAGAGCACTCCAGTCAGGAGTGGGAATCCTGCTCTGCTCAGCACTGCTGAGGCCACATGGAGAGTGTTCTGTCCAGGCCTGGGCTCCCCAGTACAGGAAGGATATGGGATTACTGGAGCAAGGCCAAGACAGGGCCACAGGGGTGAGGAGAGACTGAGGGAGCTGGGACTCCCCAGCCTGGAGAGCAGAAGGCCCAAGGGACTCTTACCAATGTGTGGGAACACCTGATGGGAAGAAATAAGGGTGAGGGATCAGAGTCTGCTCAGCAGGGCCCACTGGCAGAACAAGAGGCACAAAGTAAAACACGTGGAATTCCAACAGGGTAATGGCTTAAACTGCCAGAGGGTGGGTTAGATGGGATATAGGGAAGGGATTGTTGGCTGGGAGAGTGGACAGGCCCTGGCACAGGTTGCCCAGAGAAGCTGTGGCTGCCCCTGGATCCCTGCAAGTGTCCAAGGGCAGGTTGGACAGGGCTTGGAGCAACCTGGGGTAGTGGGAGGTGTCCCTGCCCATGGAAGGTTGTGGAACAGGATGAGCTTGAAGGTCCCTTCCACCCCAAACCATTCCATGATTTTATGGTTCTGTGGAACAGCACTGCAGCAGGTTGTGCAGAGGGGTCATGGAGACTTTTCCATGGAGACACCAAAACCCAACTGGACACACCTCTGGATGACCTGCTCTAGCTGAGAATGCTTGAGCAGGGGATTGGGCTTGATCCCAAGAGGTCCCTTCCAACCTCAACCATTCTGTGACTCTGAGCCTTGGAAAGGAGAACCCAACCCCTTGTAACTCTCTCCAAATTCTTTCAAATGGAGACATGCTCCAGATTATTGAGTTAGGTAGCTTTTCCTTCCTTTCTTCCTCTCCAGATATGTTAAGTCTGGAGACCCTGGAAATCTTATGTGATTTGATTCTTAAGGAGAATTGTAAAGAGATTTAAATCTGGTGAATTTACTTGGAAGTGGAGGCAGAGATTGAACATGTGTACAACAGAGGTTTGGGGTCAGAAGTGGGGTTGATATTCATGGATTCCAGCCTTAAATTCTACTCTTTAGTCATCTGAACAAAGTGTCCTGCTCTTAGTATCTCTTAGACTTTATCAAAATTAGTTTGACCCAGGCTTACTGCTTTTTAATAAAGTGAAAGTATGAGACAGGCAGTGTTTCCCAGAAAAAGCCACCAGGACAGTGTCACTGCAGGTAATTGTAATGTCACACAGCCCTCTGACAAATAGCTTTTTTTACCTCCCGTAATAGGATGATTCAGGAGTCTGGAGAGAGCTCATCAACAGCTCTCAGTATCTATGTTTTAAAAATAAATGATTGATGTAAAACAGCAGGTCCCAGTGAGCTTTGGGCCACGCTGAGAGGCAGGTTTACCAACACTGCAGCTGCACTAATGAAATGCACAGGGCAATTAACTTAAAACGAACCAAAGGACCAAGTCCCTGCCGGGAAGTGGGACGAGGCAAGTGGAATTTCTCTGTTGACAGATGATTTGGCTTTGCAAAAACTGCTGAGGTCCGGGCTAGGACACGGCGTGGATGTCGAGCTGCAGGTTTGTCTGCAGCAGCAAAGGCTGTGTCACAGTGTGGACAGAATTCCCTTCAGCTGTCTTGCACCTTCTCTGCAGGATCTCACTGTGATTGAGTTGTTTTTTCCTGTGGGGGTTGAGCCTCGAACCAGAAAGACTGGAAGCAACAAAACAAATCAGTGACTTTGCACCTGCTGCCACCAATTCGGCGTGGGTTTCTCCAAAAAAAGGGGATCAGTAGATGGCAGCAGATGCTGCAGGATGTTCTCACCTCTAACTCAGCTGATTTCTTTTGCTTTCACAGGTTGTGTCATAACAAACAAACAAAGGTGTACCTTCCAGAACCTCCCTTTCCCCACGCTGAGGTAAGTAGACCATGGTCTTGTTTAGTTTCTGCATCACAGTCCTCTCTGGACTGTGGACCCTTCCACAGGTATTTAAGTTTTGTGTCATTATTCACACAAGTGGTTTGGGTTTCTTTTGTTCCTTTGCTTTCTGTGATGAGTTTGGGAGTGTTGGGGGGAAGGAGTGATGGTGTTCCCTCAACTCCAAAATTCCCTTATTTCAGTAGACCACTTGAATGTTGTTCACTCCTTCTCCTCCAGAAGGTGATCCATGTACACACGGTTGGATGTTTGCTCTTATCCAGCTACAACTATGAGTATTCCCTGTGTCCAAGCAGTTCATTTCAGTCTAAAACTGAGAGAGCTTGTTATCAGAGACAGCTTAGCCATCCCAGCTCTGCCTCCCTGGAACAGCCACCACGTTTGCTGCAGGAGAAATGCTGCCTTGAAAGAGTTTTTATATAAAAAGCTAAAGCTTGCAGCACTGAGTGCTGTCATGGGCAGTTCTGAATGGAACTACTTGAGCATCGTAGTGAAGCAAACAGGAATAAGGTTCCTGTCTTTGGAGGATCTTCCCTGCAACAAAATAATAATCTGAGGGGAAGTTTTAGCCAACCAGACATGAAATAAATGTGGTGTAACTTGTGCCTTCAGAGTTACCTCACGTATCAAGGAAGGAAATTCTCCACTGGGAATGGGTAGCTTCCCCTCTGAAATAAATGAGAGGCAGGCTGGGAAAAGAAGAAACAGGACTGACAAATAATTTTAGCTAAATGCTACTCTTTTTGAGACAGTGAGCCATTTGGGGCCTGCAGAAAACTGTCTCTGTTGGTTCCTCTGGTCCAGACTGTTCGATGAGCTGTGCAGAGTGGTCATTGCAGGTTTAAGAGCCCAGAAATTAAATGCTTTTACAGACATGTTGTTTTGGGGTTTTTTTCATCTGAAATGTGTCATCCAGGGACTTGTTCTGGAAATTGCCATTACCCATCATATCTATCATCTGTAGGTGCTTCAAAGGCGTTGTTGGAAGTAGGATCTGACCAGGAGCCCTCACTCTTTCCAGATGCCTGAATGTATTTCAAGCAGGATGTGCAGTGAATTATGTATAATCTGTTACCAAGAATAATGTGGACTGCAGGGCAAGCCACCTGTTCACCACTTATTTTATAACCAAAAGAATTCATTCCCACTGATAAATCAATTCCAAAGCCTGAGCCCTGAGCACAAGAGTGTTTTCCCCTCCATCTCTGCTTTCTGGGGTGTCCTTGTTGTTCCACAGTGTCACTGCTTTCACTGACAGCCCATATTCTAGTTCACAATATGCTCTGGAACTGGCAGCTTGAAGTGAAAACCCATCCAAAAAACGAGAAGCCAAACATGCAGCTGTCACAGACTGGATTAATTAACCCATCTTATATGATGGGCCTTTGTGTTTATAGAGTGATAACTGTGTCCTCTCATTCTTAGGATGTTTTATATTCCCCAGAGGCCTGTTGATAACGAGATTTCACCAAATTATTCTTGAGCTGTTGAAACAGCTTTGCAAAAACTGCTCTGTGCTTCATGTGTAGATGAAGGTGATTATCTAGGAAAGGCCTCCCAGCAGTGGATCACAGATCAGCCTCAGTGCACAGAGGGAGGAACGTGCCCATTCCAGGTGCCATCCACAAGATGCCCGTGTCAGGCACCCAGTGCTCAGCACATGCCTTGGATTCCTTGCTAAACCTGCAGAGTCTTACAGCTGGCACTCTGTGTGTAACTCCCACAACGTAAAATATCTGTATAACCTCTCCTCCTGTGGCTCCACAGCCTCCCAGTCAGGAGCTTTGCCTACTGGCACTTCAGGGGGTTTTTAATGAGCATCAGAAGCAGACAGTGAATGATGGTTTCTACTGGACAGGTTGTTAGTGGAGAATTGCTTTACTTTCCTCCAAGTAATGGTGGGTTGTGCAGTGTAACCTGCACGGAAATTGCCCATCATGAAGAGATGTGCTTAACTGCTCAGTTGTTGGAGGAAAATAGGGAATTACTCACACATGTCTCCTGGTTCTTAGGAAGCATTAATAACACGTCTGGCATGATACATCAGAGGGGGACAGGCCAGGAAATCAGTTTCTAATTATCTCCAGAACAAGCCCAGCCCCACACGCTGCCTGGTCCTGAAATTTGATGTTCCTCTTAGTTGTATAAACAGCAAGATTTAAAAGCAAACAAGGCCAAAATCCCCCCAAATCCTTGATGTGGTCTCTTGCAGCAATGAGTTCCAGCATAGTATAACAGAATAATTACTTCCTTTAATCAGTTGTGATTGTATTTGGCATTTCACTTAACTATCCCTTTATTATTGTCACAAGGGGATAAATAAAAACATCTTCATTGTCTCTACAATTACTATTTTTATTTCTCCTTACTCTCTACGCTGAGCTGAAGCTTTTGCCTTCTCTTTGCATGGAGATTTTCCAGGTTTATGGTTTATGTGGCGTGGTTTGAACTCATTCCTTGTTCTGCTGTGCTGAATAAAACCAGACACATGTTCAGCTCTGCAGAAAACCTGAATCCCTTCTCCCTCCTTGTTAGTCCCACTTTAATGTAGTGGAAGGTGCTCATCCATCTCCTCCTACACACGGTCACTGGGACAGTTTTTGTGGTGGCAGTTTGTCTCCCAGCACCCAGGGAAAACACTTTCCCTCTGTTATGAGCAAGGAATGTGGGCTGAAGTGCTTCAGGTTTGTAGGGATGGGTTTGGATACCAATTCCTGCTGAAATTGATACAGATGGGGTTGTCCAGGTTCTTGCAGTCTCCCCTGCAGCCTTTTAGCAGAGCACAAACCAAAATAAGCTTCTTTTTAAAGGCCTTTCTGACTGTTGGAGGGAGTTAGGATATGGGTCAGGACTCCTATACATTCCAGCCAGGCATTTCCCAGGAGGAAAACCAGGAAAGTAGTGAGACAGGGAAGGGATGGCTCTCCCTTCTGCTTGGACAAAGGTGAAAATTCAGTGTTTCACCAGCAGTTACTGTGATGGGGAAGGGAGGAGAAGGAGCTCAATGTTGGAAGCTGCTGCAAGGGTCAAAACTGGAGATGCCAAATGGGGATCTCCAAGCCCTGTGTCAGATAAACCCAAGGATCAGCTCTAAACAGGCTGATTGAACTCCACAATTATGACCTGTAAAGCATCAACCAGTAACTTGTTCGGTTTAGAAATGTTATTCTGGTATTCCAGGGCCAACATGTGGTGTCCCACCAAATTCCACATGGGAATGTGCCATCCTAACACAGGCACAGCTGAGGAACCATGGAGTGTACACTCTGCACCATCCCTTTCATAGAGACTTTATAAATTAATTAATAATTTATAAATTAATGGCTGAATTGTTCTAGTAAGGCAAAATGAGGAGCTTCCACTCCTTTTCCTCTCTGCTCAGTCTTTACACAGACAATTTCAGGCTCTGAGATAAGTGAATCCAGACTTCTGTAAATGTCTGCAACAATAAAATTTGAGAGGTAATTTATATTGATCAGTATTTGCCAGTGGAGGAAGAATTTGAATTTATTGTGCTCTTATTAAGGATTCTGTGAGCAACATCTAAGAGAAATGGCTACGAAAAGCCTTTATTTCTGACTCAGAAAAAGAGCCAGAGTGGGAGTAATATTGATTCTGTGGTCTTAAATACCAGCATTTTTCTTCTTCCTCTTTGATTCCCTCCTCCATGTACCAGTTCCTGCATAACACATTTTAATAAATACCTGGAATCAGGTGATTGTATAGAATTGTGGTTTGTTTTATAGTGTTGTATAGAACTGTAAGATAAATAATTATTATACAGCAGTTGGACTCGATGATCCTTGTGGGTCCCTTCCCACTCTGGGTATTTTCTGATGGAATTAGGCCCCTGTTAGTGTTGATTTTATGAAGGGAGTGAGGGAGGTGAAATAATAAATGTATCATTCACTGATGGGAAGCACATCTGTTCCAGATTCTGGACCCAGAGCACACACACACAGAGTAAACAGCAGTGTGTTTTGGCTCACTTCAACAAAGGGTACACAGAGGCTCTGGAGATTTATCCTGTTTATAGCAGCACTTGCTGACCCTGTAAATCAAGCCTATGGCTTGAAAGGGAAGCAGAACCATTTGGGATTTTCAGAAAAACACAGCTCTCAGTCTTGATTCAGTACTTTACCAGCCTCTATCTCTTAAGCTCTCAGTCAACAGCGGTTCTTTCTGTGGAGAAAGATGCTCTGAGTGTTGCTCCTGGTTTCCAGCTTGTGGGAGTCCAGGCACTGCTTTTGGCCCAGCTTGGAGATCTGAACGTGGCTGTTGTGCTTACACACATATAAAAACCTGTGCAAACCATTACCAATTCAGCCCCCCCTTAATGATTTGTGAAATTTTGTTGGACCTGTCCTGCAGGTTCAGCTCCATGTATTTCTGATGGGGTAATTAGAGAAGCCTTGGCTGTGGACACTAAAATCCACCAGCTACTTTATCACTGGGGTGAGCAGAACGTCTCCAAACTTGTTTTTGCAGCCTTTCCCCCCTGCTCTGTCCACCTGCGAGAGCCAGAGACTGGGAGCTAAACTATGGAGCTTCACTAGACTTACCAGGAAAGATTTTTCAAGATAAAAAGAAAAGATGAGGAAAAAAAATCATCACCAGTGGGGTCCTGGAAACTGGATTAGAGACCCTGTGTGTCTTTTACAAAGTAATAGGAGGGGATTTGAAGCTTCCATAATGCTTTGAAGAGAATCCAGCTTTTATGTTGCTAAGCAGGGAACATTTGTGTAGGTACAGCAGGGAAATAGGCTGTTCAATTCTTTTGTGCATGGAGTGCTGCTCTCACATCTTCACAAAGATTTGAATGCTGCACACAAATATATATCATTTGAAGGAGCCCGTGAAAGGGGAAGAATGGTTTGTGATTTTCAGGGGTGTGTTACATAAATACTGGCTATAGAAATGTCTTTCAATTACCTGTCTGCCTGTCCTTGGCGAAGTTTTGCCCTGGAATGTCACATATCCCATTTAAGATTTGAAGTGGAAATTGTCCCCTTCCTCCAGTTTACCCAAATTAAACCACTTTTGCAACTCCAGTTTTAAAACTTTTATCTTCCCTAAAAAAAAACCACCCACCAAATCATGGGAAAGCTTCTTGGGGCCATTTCCTTTACAAGTTCTTTTAAATGCCAGGAATTTGTGGATTCAAATTTAGTTTGCCCATTGTCTGCTAAACTGCAGTTTGTGTTACTGGAGCTAAGTTTAGATTCTAAACCCTGCCTGCCAGATGTATTAATCAGAAATCTTTACCAGTCTTAATTGCAGGAATGTTTTTGAGATTCTGTGCGTATCAACTGCCAGAGCAGTTGCTGGATGGGTGGGTTTTTTCCAATCTCTCTCTTGAAGATTAGATAGGAATTAGATATTACTTTTAAACTGCAGAAAGTGTAGTCCCCTTTCTACTTCACAATCCAAAGGTCCACATGGAAATCACAGGATGAGTCCACCTACAGAAATGTGTAATAACCTTAAGTTCTGGAGTGCCTTGTGATGCATAAGTTGGGAAGAGATTTACAGAAGCATCAGAATTCTGAGTTTCTCTTCATTTCCAAGTAGGCACATTATCCTGAGTTAGATCTGCCATGGTGAGAAGCAACACAGACCAAGGGGGAATGGCCTTAAGCTGAAGGAGGGAACATCTGAACATACTGGGATACTGGGGAGAAGTTCTCTACTAAAAGGGTGGTGAGGCCCTGGCACAGGTTGGGCAGAGAATTTGTGGCTGTCCCAGCCCTGGAAGTGTCCAAGGCCAGGTTGGAGCAACCTGGGCTGGTGGGAGGTGTCCCTGCCCATGGCAGGGGTGGCACTGGATGAGCTTTAAGGTCCCTTCCCACCCAACCCATCACATGATTTGATGAACAGCCCACCCAGCTCCCAGAGGAAGTACCACTCCCCTCATTCCCACTCTTTACCAATGTGTGATTTCATGTGTTAAATTACATACTTTTTAAGAGAACTGTATTTACACTTATTTTCAGGCTGGAGATGGAAGCATAAACCTGCCAGGAAACAATTCCAAATATTGCATGAAAGTGCTTCCCAGACTGGTTTAGTAAATTGCTTTTAAGTTACACCTTGCTTTGCACATTAGAAAACAGTGGCAGGAGAAATAAAGCAAAACTCTGAAAAGTGCCTTGATAAATAAATTTCCTCATCTTAGCAAAGAAATCTGTTCCACCTGCAGAGCTGATTGCACTGTTTGCAGGGCATCTTCTTGCTCTCAGTTCATTTTTATCACTAGTTTCACAGACAGCTAAGGAAAGGCAAGTCTGTCTGTTCTTTTTCAGCATATTTGACTTTGTGTGAACCCTTTAGCCCAAAGAAGCTCATGGCAACATTCTTCTGAAGGCACAAGTGCCTGGTGCTACTGTGATGGAAGGAAAGCAGGTTAAACATGTGCCTGGAGCTCTTTGCAGACATGGCAAATAGGGAAAAGGAGCTTATTTTGAATTTGGCAGCTGAACTCTCTGTTCTCTCCAGGAAACTCTAAGCAGGGAGTGTTTGCAGAGTTTCCTCAGTCACCAACTGCTGGTACCAAAGAAATGAGAGCAAGGACTTGGAGGCACCTGGCCCCATGCTCTGACTTCCTTTTCATAACACTTAGGACAGTCATGGCTCAATTTGTTGGAAAATCTAAGGGATATGCAGGAAGGGACTCTGTGATGAGTTAGGAATAAACTGTAGGATATTCATAATCTCATGTAAATCAACACACTGAAGCACAGAGCCCTGAAAAGTTGGTAATGTCTGGATTTTTGTTTTTATTTCAGCTCATTCAGACAAACAAATTGAAGCATTACCCCAGCATCCATGGAGACTTCAGCAATGACTTCAAGCAGCCCTGCGTTGTGTTCACTGGGCATCCCTCCCTGAGGTTTGGGGATGTGGTGCATTTCATGGAGCTGTGGGGGAAATCCAGCTTGAACACTGTTATCTTCACAGGTAAGTAAAATGCTGATCTCATTATCAAATTAACAGGAGGTTGTGCTCTCTGGTTGAACGTGGCCACATCCCTGGGGCTTTACTCATTTATTCTGGGGCAGAAGTTCCTGACTTTAGCAGCAGCTTATTTAAATTAAGACCCCAGGACTGACTGTAGGGCCAAATGTAATTATTGTGCCATTTAATTCTCTGTAGCCCTGCAGAGCCAACCTTTGCCGTGCAGAGCCCCTTCCTGCCACGTCTGAGCAAAAGCTTTGTTATGCTCAGCAGTAAAATGCCTACAGGAAATGAAGTTTGGAATTAAAAGCAGCTGGCTGCAAGTTAAACCCAGGCAAGACCTAATTGATGCTGGTCAGAAAAGAGAGACACTCCTTTTCCATGTTTCACTGGAGCCACCGACCTTTCCTCATCCCTTTTCCTGCCCTTTCATCAAGACTTCAGGCAACCAGAGAGTGTTTCTAGAGAGGTTTCTGTCATCTCTGCTGTTTCAGAAGTGTGCCCCCCACACAGACCTGGCAGTGGGATCTGGGCTGTTCCTGCCTTTTGGCTGAGCCTTCTTTCAGATGTTTTCTGGCTGACAGACACGTTTGTAGCTGAAGCTGAAGGAGCAGCTCTGGCTGATCCCCTGGGCAGCTGTTTTTTCCCAATGCCTCAGGCTCCCAGGAGCACAGCAGGTTTTTAAGTTCCTCCACTTCCCTCAGGCTGCTTCCAGTGCTCAGAAAACACTTCAAGGCCTTCCCTCAAACCAGTGTTCTGTCCAGGTGTATTTCTACCTGAGGTGTTATCCAAACAGGACCTACAGTGGGAATCCTTCAGATCTGAGAAGGCAAATAAAAATCCCTTAGGCCACTACTACTGATTTTGTGTCTAAGCAGCTCTGGTGTAATGGGAGGTGTGTTATATGTAACCCATCCAGGTAAAAAAGGTGTGGGTTTTGGACTTGGACAGAGTCATTAGAAATGGGGAGGAGAATCCTGAGTACTGGATCAGACCTACTCCCACAGCAAGGGTGGGATGGAGTCCCACTGTTAAGCTTATTTTCCTCTTCTTTTTAGTGAATAGGAAAACTGCTGGAAAGCACAAAATGCCCTGAAGCAAAGGGGGCTGGGAAAAGGGTTATTCCCTTCCTTCTTGCTTTTTTTAACTGTAGACTCGAGGCAAGTGATGATGAGCAAGTCCCTTTGTCTCTTTCCCAATATTGACACCAAAAAGTGTCACAGAATTCTGATACTGGTAAGCCAATTTGGGGACATTAAAAGTGTGTCATTAGCCCTGTGCAAGGGGAGGGGAGATAGGAGGGGGTTCCTGCTGGGCACTGAAGTGCACTCTGTGTTTGTGCTGAAATGGGCATGGACCCTCAGCTGCTGCAGTGCCATCCCTCCTGACCTTGCAGGCAGATCAGCAGACAAGCCCTAATTGCTGTAATTGGTCAAATTGCAAAACAGATCTGCCTTGTGTTGGAAATAGTGAATTCTGCTCTGGCTTCCACTGAGAGTGTGCAGAGCCTTTGCTGGGGTGTGTATTCCATGATTCCCTGGGGGGAAGTGGCATTAATCATGCTCTGAGTGTGCTGCCCAGGGTGTCAGAAACTGCCCTTTAATGGCAGGAACTCTTATTCTGTGTCTTCTTGAAGGGAGAGGCACTTGACCTTTCTGTATTAAATCCTAATCCCCTGTGAATTGAGACAGTCGAGCACTTCTGTCAGAGCGTGGCCCTGGCAGGTTGTTAAGGCATCCGAGTGTCACTCCTAACAACCTGTGGGTGCATCAGGTCATGGTCCTGGAGACTTTTTCCCAGTTTATACTTCAAATAAAGCACCAGCTGAGAGCTGCTTTGATTAGATGACCTTGGAGGGCACAGTGTTTCCAGGTGGTTTGTTCCCTAAATTCATCTACCCATGGCTTTTGTCTCTGTCTGGAGGCACATCCACTGGGAGGGTGTTTCTGCTTCCTTCTGACTGTCTAGTCCTAGTCCTAGTCCTGCTTCCCTCTGACTGTTAGTCCTAATCCTACTTATTTACAACTGTCTGAGCTGAAACAAAACCACATGGATTAGTGTTGGGCTTGGCAATTGGGACTCAGCAACCTTAGAGGTTTTTCCAACCTAAATTATTCTATGATTTATGTCGACAGAAATCCCCAGCAGATCAAATTCTTCTGCTCTTGGTAACTCCAGTGAATCCAAAGTGTTGATACCCAATAAAATTACATTAATAAATTTACAGTATTTCATTATTTTTCTGTTTCAAGCTAAACTCTGTGGTTATGAAAGAACCACTGAAGCAGTTGTGACAGCAGATGATATTTTAGCTTTTCCTGTGAAAGACTCCTGGTTTCTAATAATTAAGCCCTTTAAACTACAGGGCTGTCCAGCATTGTTAGTGATGACACTGCTTGTTCAGTCCACAGGAGCCAGGTACTCTCCACCTTTCCAATCTGTGATGTAAAAAACAGCTACAAGGATATAGATTAAACCAGCAGGAGCAGGACCCCAGCTGTGATGCTGCTCTGCTGGCTCCTGTCATCTGCAAATGTTCCTGCAGGAGCAATATTGACTCGATTATTGATTCAAATATTGAACACCACTGAGCCACAAAGAAATTTGAGAAGAAGACACGGTACAAAGAAGCTGCTTCTTGCTCTCTCACTCCAATGCTTTAAAAACCAACTCCCTGGGACATCTTGAACCAGCTCATGCCACATCAGTGCTGTTCAGGGGAAGGTTTTATAACTCAGTGTCACGCAGCAGTGAATCAGGAGTCTTGGGGGAAAAGCTAAAGGCCTGTAATTCTGTCAGAGAAGTCCCTGTGTGTCCTTGACAAGCGCTCTCTGCCATCAGACAGGTGATTTCTGGGGTTTTGGGGGTTTCAAAACAGCAGTTCCTGTGGCTCACCTGAGTTGAGACCAGCTCAAAGTTATGTTTTTCACATGTGACAGTTTTCCAAGTCCTGTGTTAGAATTCCTTTATTAGAATTCCTCACTTTTCCAAGGCTCCTGTGTCCTTATTAGTTGTTCAGAGACACTGTAGACTGGATGACATTTGGGATTCCTGGATCAGAAATCCATGTCTGCATTATCTGAGCCTCTGATTCAGAAATCCTCTGCATAGGAACTGCCTCAAACCTCTGTGTCCTCCACAACAATAGATGGGATGGAAAAACTCACTTCTGATAACTTTTTAAACTTCTTCTTTGCAGTTTCATGGCACATCTCTAGCAGAGGACTGACTTATTTTTTCCTCAATGACTTTTAAAATGTCTTCTGATTTAACCCTAATTGATCACTGATCATTCTTCAACGAGCTGCCTTCCCAGTATTCCTATTTTTAAACTTCTCTTCACTGCTATTAAACTAAATGCCATTTTTACATGGGTATTTTTAGGCTTTGTTTCATTGCCACTACCACATCTGCTTTTAACTAACATGGCTTTTTGCCCAGTGCAATTTTTATTTCATGTTTGTGGATTCATGGCTTTTGGGGCATCTTGTAAGATGTTAATACTGCTCACTTTAATGTTCCCAGGCACTTACTCTGACAATTGCTTTAAATTTGGGAAAATGATCCCTTTGACAGCTCCAAGCCACTGTATCCTTGGCTGGTGCCACATTCTGTTTTCACAGGGTAAATATCCCCACATCACTCACTGGTGCTCAGCCAGCAGCAGATTTTGGGGGGAGCAATTAACTTGTCTTTATGCTGGATGTCCTGCTGAGTGCTGAACTTCCTGTGGAAGGAGATGTTTCCTTGCTGTCTCCAGGAGGAATCCAGCCTATGCTCTGCTCAGGGTGCTGGAAGAACATCATAGATGGCTGGTTAAATCCAGACTGGAGTTTCTGAGTTTCAGTTTCCTTTAAGTTCATCCTTTCACAGCCTGAGCAGGTAGCAGGGAAATGCCTCATGCTGTTTTCCAGCAAGGCTTGACCTGCACTTCACTCTGCAGGGTGTCCTTTGGTTCAGGATAATCCAGCAGATAAGGCTTTCCTGCATCCCTTTCTCTTTTTCCCATTCTCTGTATATCAAACTAATACCAGCTTTTCTTTTTCCAGCATTCCCTTTGTGCCACCTATCCCCCAGTTATCAGGTAGATGGTGATGGCATCAGCATTTCCACATCATTAGTTGGTGACCCCCAGCATCAGGAGGTTACATGTACCTTACACTGTGTCACCTGAGATCTACATTTGTCATTCACCAAAAAAACACAAGTCTTTTTCTGTAGCATTGTCAAGGTTTTATTACTCTCTGTGTGAGTAAAAACCCATTCAGTGCATGACTTTTCCCTGGCAAACCTCTAGCTAAATTTTAAAAGTCAGCAATGAAAAGCCCCTTGGTTCTCCACCAGTCTAAACCTGGCACTTAGATTGAAAAGAATAAATATCTATAGAGAGATGATCTTTATGCTGCATTTTTATCATAGTGAAAACCAAGCTGCCATGTGGGTTACCTAATGAGACCCAAAATGATACATCTTGCCCTCTTTTACAGCACCTGATTAAAAACAAGAGGTGGTGGTTTTGTCATGATTAAATTTGCTCTAAAAATCATGCAATAATGTGTTCAAATGAAATAGTATTGCTCTGTTGCTTGATTAAGGTAAGACTAATTGTGGGCGTAATTTTCATCAAATTAATTGAAAATAATGGGTGGGGGGAGGAGGAAGGGAAGAGGAATCTGTAACAGAGTTAACATTGCTGAACAACAGCTCCTTTAACAAGAATGTGGAACCAGACAAGGATTGGGCCTTGTTGTTAATAAACACTCAGTGTGCTCAACATTTCTCTCTCCAGAACCTGATTTCTCCTACCTGGATGCCCTGGCTCCATACCAACCCTTGGCAATGAAGTGTGTTTACTGTCCCATTGACACCAGGCTCAATTTTATTCAGGTGTCTAAATTGCTCAAAGAAGTCCAGGTAAGGAATTTGCTGTTGCCTTTTCCTGGGTTTCTTCACACATCTGAAATAAACAGATCAATTGTGAGCAACTGATACATTAAACAAAAATCACCTTTTTTTTTCCATGGGAGAGCACAGGGCATTGAGCTCTTCTTTAGGAGAGGTCTGGGGAAAGGACAGAGGGTTTTTGTAGTCTCTACATTCATCATTTAACTCTTCTGGGCTTCAGTGGCCTCTCCTTGTCCATCCCGTTTGTTTCTACTGAAGTTTGCTCTCTTGACTCATAACATAATTAAAGTAATACCCAGACTTTTTTTCTGGCCGAGTTTTTCCCCTGTGTTTTTTTATCTTCAAGTTGTTGAACTCAGAAATACATACTCTTCCAAACCTCCTGCATCATTTTATCTCATGGTTCTGGCTTGTCACTGCACAACTGGTAGAATTGCCACTGCCTGAGTCTGAATAAGCACCTTCTCCCATGTTTTTCCTGATGTATTTGCTGTCTCCAAAACACTTTGCAGAACCACTCTCTTCTCCTTTGTCTTCCTTAAATCCAGCAGAGATCCTTGTGGCCACCAGCCTGGTTGTGCCTCTCAACATATTGTTGACAGGTCATGAAAACTCAAGGAGTTGCTTCTTATGCTGATGTTTCACACAGGATCCCAGAACATGCTGAGTTGGAAGGGATCCACATGGATCATCCAGTCCAACCCTCAGCCCTGCACAGCCCCATCCCCAAGACACCCCCTGTGTCCCAGAGCATCATCCCAACCCTGCTGGAGCTCTGGCAGCCTTCGGGCTGTGCCCACTGCCCTGGGGAGCCTGGGCAGTGCCCAACCACCCTCTGGGGACAGGACCTTTCCCTGAGATCCCACCTAACCCTGCCCTGACACAATTCCAGCCATTCCCTGGGTGCTGTCCCTGGTCCTCACAGAGCAGAGATCAGTGCCTGCCCCTCCCGAGGAAGGTGTCACTGCAATGAGGTCTCCACACGTCAAGTGCCCTCCCTTGCACACTGCTGCACCTCCACGACAGTTTGGCATGCTCTCCATGCCGTTCACTCCCAAGTTAGCCCACAGGGATCTGGAAGAACAACCCATTTAACCTTTCCTCGTTGCCCCTCGCTGTGTTGCAGCCCCTGCACGTGGTGTGCCCGGAGCAGTACACGCAGCCGCCGCCCACCCAGTCGCACCGCACCGACCTGATGGTGGACTGCCAGCCCCCGCCCATGTCCTACCGCCGCGCCGAGGTGCTCACCCTGCCCTACAAGCGGCGCTACGAGAAGATCGAGATCATGCCGGACGTGAGTCACAGCGCAGGGGGGAGGAGGGGGCATCACATTCCCCTTCAGAGCCACGGAATCGTTAGGGTTTGAAAAGACCCGTAGGATCGTCGAGTCCGTCAGTCAGCTGGTACTAAACAGTGTCCCCAAGTGCCACTTGCAGGGATGGGGACTGCGCGCTGCCCTGAGCAGCCCCTTCCAATGCCTGACCACCCTTTCCTGCAAGAAATTCCTCCTGATATGCAACCTAAACTTCCCCTGTCCCAGCCTGAGGCCGTTCCCTCCCCTCTTGTCCCTGTTCCCTGGGAGCAGAGCCTGACCCTCCCCTGGATCCATCAGGGGGTTGCAGAGCCAGAAGGTCCCCCTGAGCCTCCTTTTCTCCAGGCTGAGCCCCCCCAGCTCCCTCAGCCCCTTCCCAGCTCTGTTCCCTTCCCTGCACACGCTCCAGCCCCTCAGGGTCTCCTGTCTGAAGGGCCCAGAAGTGCCCCCAGGATTGAAGGTCCAGCCTCAGAACTAAAGATATTTGTTCTGAAGATATTTGCAGCCTTTGAGTGAAAGTATCTTGTGACTGAGATTTACTCTTGGCTATGATGATGTAAAGCACATTCTGTCAAATGGAGGGCAAAGAAAGGAGCATTTTTGAGAGATAATTTCACTGACTAAACTAATGGGAATTGAAAAAGCCAGGAGCTGGCTGAGAGGCTTGGGTTGTTCAGCCTGGAGAGGAGAAGGATCCAGGGAGACCTTGGAGCCCCTTGCAGAGCCTGAAGGGGTTCCAGGAGAACTGGAGAGGGACTGGGGACAAGGGATGGAGGGACAGGACACAGGGAATGGCTTCCCAGTGCCAGAGGGCAGGACTGGCTGGGAGATTGGGAAGGAATTGGTGGCTGGGAGGGTGGGCAGGCCCTGGCCCAGGTTGGTCAGAGAAGCTGTGGCTGCCCCTGGATCCCTGGGAGTGTCCAAGGCCAGGTTGGACGGGGCTTGGAACACCCTGGGACAGTGGAAGGTGTCTCTGCCTGTGGCAGGGGTGGCACTGGGTGGGTTTTAAGGTCCCTCCCAACCCAAACCATTCCATAATTCTGTGTCCTCTTCACCAGAACATGAAGGTGTGTTTGATGCCTCCTGGCCCTGGGCTTATCTTGTACTTCCTGAAGGAAAAAAGAGCTTTGGGAACTTTAATTCTGGGTCTTGTCTGTCCTGAAACCCCAGATCCAGGCAAGATCCCACCCCTGGGGGTGAACATGTCTCTTCTGACCACCTCCTCCCCACTTTTGGGTCACCTGAGCTCTCCCTGCCCCAGCTCTGGTGGATTCACAGAGATATCAACACAATGTGTAGCACCACCCAGTTCCCTTGGGAGGGACTGGGCAGATCCACACCCTGCACTGACTCACAGGGGTCGGGCTTGATTTTAGGATGGAGAGAGAAAATGAAATAACTTGCCAGACCAAACCAATGCCCTGCAGTCCAGAACCCCTTGGATCCATTGGCAAAAATGCCCCAGAAACCAGATCTTTGTTTGGGGCAGGAAAATGAGGGAGGGAAACACCACGATTTTAGCTGAGAGGGAAATAAATGAAAGGGAGTAGAAGAAGGTGGAAGCAGAAGGTTGGGACAGTGAGTCCCCCAGGCCATCCCAGGAGCCACATCCTTGCTTCCCTGGATTTCAAGGGTTGAGGTGATTTGCTCCAAACAGCCTTTTCCAGGGTAACAGTGGCATCTCCTTCTTCCCATGGTCTCAGTTTCGTGTCCAGCCTAAATTTATCCCCAGCCACTTTCCAGCTCCTCTCTCTGCTGTTTCATCAGCCATGTCCACGACTAGAAAACAATCCCAGTTTCTCAGCATTCCTTGTGCCAAGTGAGATAACTCAACATTCTGTAGCTCCTTTCTGGGACACAATTTCTCCTTTTCCTGACTTTTCATTGGTTCTTCCTGTTTGGATGACCCAGATCCTCCAGGGCCCAAGGCAAGGTGTGAGCAAACCTAAAGGATTCAACATTACAATGTCACTGAGTGTGGTCAGTCCCTCCAAAAACTCCTGTGTACAAGATGCCCGAGGTACAGCTGGAAGGGGGAGGAAAGTCTCTTGGAAGGTTCTTCCCTCTTTCCCCGTTAAGGTGCCTTTTTCAGGAATACACTGATTTATGAGCCCAGAGTCCAATCCTACACAAATTACCCCAAAAGACAACCACCCCATTATACCCCAGCAATACATCCAGTGACCTCTTTCAATCCCAGCTTGGAAATCCTTTGACTCCTCCGCAGAAATCGCCAGCCACGAGCTCTTTGTTTAGGAGAGAAAGGAATGAATCACTTGAGAAGTGCTTGAGTGGTTTACAATTTGGGAGGAAAAAGAGACCTTGTGTTTAAAATAGCTGCCTGGCCAGTGGGGTTTTCCTGTGAAAGCCCGGGCTGCAGCTCCAATCCCACAGGCAGGAGTTCAGGGGGAGGCAGGGGCAGGTCAGCTTTGGGATGTGGATTATTGTGGGTTATGGTGCTGTTCAGGAATTTACCCCCCAACCCCCCCCCACTTTGTGGGTCTCCTCAGCCCCAGGACACCACAAATGACTTTTTGGCTGTTGGTTCATTTGTTTCTGGCACATCCTGGATGGTTCCATCCTGTCCTTCTGACTCAGGGCCACGAGGCTGGGGGGTAAATCCTCTCCCTGCAGGCTGGATCCTTCCTTGTGGAGCACAGGGATGTTCGTGGAAGGGCTGGGAGACACCTCAGGTCACCACGACACAGCATCAGACAAGGGAGTCTTCTACCAAAACCATCTCCAGCCCCTGAGATTTCCTGTTGGGAGCAGTAAATGGAGAGGATTTCAGGATAACACAGAGATCCTGGCAAACTCGTAATTTTTTCTCTCTCTTTCCTATTCCTTTCCTGTCACTGCAATTCCTAGGCATGAGACAAAGCTGGAAAACATGAATCCACAGCGTTCAGAAGCTTTGGAAGTCAGGGCTGGGCCGGTGTGCAGCCTGGATCCTGGGAGAGCTGCCTCTCCATAAACTCTGTGCATTCCCAGAGAGATCCCTGGAAGTTCAGCTTTTCCCACCTTGAGGAATCGCCTCATTTAAGAGCCAGAGATGGGATTGGCAACAGCTCCTTGGAGCTGTCGAGGAGTGGGATGAGGAGGCAGAGTGGCTGGGTGGATTCTTCCTGTGATCTCTGGGCTGGGGCTGAGCAGCTCCAGGGATAGACTTGGTGGGAATCCCACCTTGTGCTCACCACCAAGAGGAGGTGTAAGTTCCACGCTCTTCTTGCCCCGTGCACAACCAACTTGGAGCAAGTCACCAATGCAGCACCAGGGCTAGGGGGAATCCACCAGGACCAGCCCCAGGATACAGCCCCGGGATCCCCAGAGCATTCCCCAGGGGACACCACCCTCTTGGGATGTTTCCAACCTTCTTCCTCGGCCAGAGATCCCCCTGATTCACCAGGAAGAACAAAAGCTCAGCACTGAGCAAGGGGTGATAAACCTTGGGGATAAACTGGGCCTGAGGGTCCTGGTAAAGCTCCGGTGTCACCACTGGATTGGTTGGAATCCTGCAGGTTCCTTTTGGATTCAAGGAAACTGTGCCTGGTGGGCCAAGGAACCCTCACACTGACCCTTTAAGGTCCAGAAAGCAGCTCTTTGGAAGGTTTTCTGTTCAATAATCAAACTTCCCTTCTGGTTTCAGTGTCCAAATGCCCAAACCTGCTGCAGATTTCACCACATATTCCACATTTACATCAGAATTAAATAATCACAGAATTGTTAAGGTTGGAAAAGTCCTCCAAGACCATAGAGTCCAACCCAGAACCACAGCACATTCACCACTGAACTGTTCCTCAAGTGTCACATCCACACACAACCCCTGAGGTTGGCAAAGCCCTGCCAGCCCATGGAGCCCACCCTGTGCCCGATGCCCACCTTGTCCCCCAGCCCAGAGCTCTGAGTG
>JAWWTY010000106.1:114367431-114377469 GCA_035222235.1 Margarornis squamiger
GGGTGGGGGGGGGCGCGAGAGGCGGGGCTGGAATTCCCAGAGAAGCTGTGGCTGCCCCTGGATCCCTGCGAGTGTCCAAGGCCAGGTTGGATTCCGTGGGCTAGTGGGAGGTGTCTCTGTCCATGGCAGGGGGATGTAATTAAATGATCCTTAGGGTCTTTTCCAACCCAAACCATTCCATGATTTTCCCTGGTTCCAAAGCTGCACTGAACAACTTGGTGTGTAATGATGCTCCCACAAAGATGCCCCTGAGAGCAAGGCTGTGCCATTGCCCAGCACCAGGGGATGCAAATCATCCCCAAAAAGGGATTCTTGTGGTTCTTTTGAAGGGAACTACGTGGTTATGGCAAACACTGGATGGGATCTGCCTTTCTCCTGAATGGGTTGTGCCAGACAGGACTGCAGATACGACATGAGGCTCCCTGGTGGGGAGTATTTGCTGCTAAATGCTCCCTTTTCAGCAGTTTATCCAGGAAGACTCTTTAGGATTCCTGAATATATAGGAATTTCTCTACTACAAGGAAAGGGTATTTGTTTCATTCAGGCTGCCACCAGCCCTGGGGCTCTGTGAAGGCTCAAGTGGCAGTAGAAAAGAGTATTTTATAGCTCCTAGCAAACCTTGCAATGGCTTGTTATTTGTCAAAACCACGTTAGCCCAACATGGGATGATGAAATCCACCCTGGAAAAACAAGTAATTGCCAGATCTGCTCCAGGGCAAGGATTTATGTGGAAAGTACACTCATAAAAGAATGGCTGTTGCAATGAAGTCCTGATCAGGGCCCTCTCCTGACATCCACAGCCCCTTCCCAAAGTGGATGTGCTCAAACTTCTGTCTGGATTCTTCCAGCTTTTGTTGGCTCCGAGTGGGTTCAGTCAGTGCAGACTGAGGGTTTGGTGGTGTGAAATTCCCTCTCCAAAACTGTTGCAGTGATTCAGATTCTGGCCTGTCAGACTAATGTAAATTTACTTTTACCGCTGCAGCTTGTCTACATTTCAATCACTTCACCGAGGAGCAGAGGCAGGTCAAGCAGGGCTGTTGTATGATAATGAGATTTACACTCCCAGCAGCCTTTGTTTAGAGAGAGGTTTGAACAGTCCCGAGGCATCAGGCTGGAATGGCTCTCAGAGGGATTGGGGAAACCTTTACACTTGAACTAATTTGTTCTTCTCAGCATCTGCCTTTCCCTTTAAAAAATAATAATAACAACAAAAAAAAGGCTGCTTCCTGGAAATTGCTTAGGCATTGTCTATTCACAGCACAACGATGGGGAAATGGAAAACACCTTCTGGAGCAAACAGATAAAATTAAACAGTAGTGGTTGAGCAAATAACGTGCCTCCAGTTTAATTACAGCTGAACAGCGGTGCGGATCGCTTGCTTTCCGTGGCAGACACTTCACTGAGGCCTCTGTGTTTTTAAAACACTCTATTTGCAAGTTCTTCAGGACACAGCCCAGTGTCACAGTTTGGGAGAGTGTGAATGTGCCTGACATGGAGTGGAATTGCAGAGAGAATTAGGAAAACAGCCACTGGGCTCCGTTATAATTATGGGGCTTTCACATCCACCCTCCCTTTCTCTTGCCTTGACTTTTCTTTCTGTCTTTTATCTTACCTCTCCAGCTTCCTTCTTGTTTCAGAGACTAAGGACTTTTAATTTCTGACTTTCTTCTAACCCTCAGCTTACTTTGGTGACCCCACAATATCCCATCTCCCAACCTCTCTGTTCCTTCCCCCTCTGTGTCCCTGTGCCAGAGTCTCACACAAAGTAAATGAAATTCAAACAAATTCAGCAACCTGTTTGCTCCTGCTGCTCATCCCTCCCTCCAGCTCCAACCTCACTGAATCCACTGGGTGTCAAATTGCCTGGAGTATCTCCCTTTACCCCAGCAATTTGACATTGCACCACAACTGCTTTCTTTTCTTGGACCCCAGCCTTTTCCTGGGCAAAGCCAGACCCGGTGCAGTCTCCTGCCTTCCTGGTTTACATCCTCAGTGTTCAATGCAGTCAGCCCTTATTTTCTTCCTAAAACTGTCTCCCACCTCATTCTCATGTCTCTTCTCTCCTGGCCATTCAGCCTCAGGGAATTCTCCTGCCTCCTCCCCTCTTATGTGGGCTTGGAATGTGTTATCCTTCATTTCCTTTGCTTTTTTTCTGCTGTACCTTTTCTGTGGTTGGTCTTTTGCACAGATTGTCCTATTTAGTTAAATGAAACTGGGCTCTGCTTTTCTGCTCCCAGCCTGCCTTTGCCTGCCTACATTAATGTCTAGGTTTGTTTTTCCTTTCATTTTTGATGGCTGGCTGTAAAATAACAGTATTTTCCAGCCAGGCACTCACCTCTCTCTTCCCAATCAGCTTCAACAACAACATCATATCCTGGCTTGACATTCTGACCCATAAACTGGTTAGTCTATTTTCAGTATTTTGATTTATGCCATTTTTATATCTTTCAAATGACTCATCTTTTGCATCTGCAAGCTGCTTCCCTTTACTTTGAAGATATTTCATGTCCTTTCTTCGCCTACCTGTCATTTTTCATTCCAGTCTGAGGCTCTTTTCTGCTTCTGCTGGTTCTGTTTTCCACTACCCTCTTGTAAGTTCTTCAAACAACTGTTTCCTGCCTGCTCCCGAGCTACTGGGGAAGAGCTTCATTAAACACCCATAAATCTGCTTCATTACACTCCTTAAATACCTCCTTAAACTGTCCTTTGGCACAGCACTGGCAAACAGCCAGTGGTTAGTGTTAGTACTGAGCCTACTGCTTGGAGTCCCAGCTGGGGTTATTCCCTGGTGCTTGGTCAGGTTGGGTCTTTCTGGTTTGGTTTCCAGGCTTTGGGGACGAGGTTCCTCCTGCTGGTCCAGAGCCCTGGCCCATTAGTTGCACGTGGAACATGTCCATGGGAAAGGAGAGGTTTGTTTCCTTGCTCAAAACTGTGAATTCCCCCTTCTACATCTTTTATTTCTCCACTGGATGTTGGCTCTGGACAAGCCCAAAGTTGAGATTTAGGCATTTGCAAGCAATAACAGCAAAAACTTCAGCTATTTATGGCACGATTCTTCATTCACTGAAGTTAATGAGACTTCCAAATCTGCTCCAGAGAGAGTTGTGGGAGAGCCACAGTGCCTGACAGACCCATTAAGTTGGGGTTGGTTTAGCAACTGAATCATCCCATTAAAAACCCTCAGATTGTGACAAATGTGAGGCTGAAACCCCGACAAGATGTGACTCAGATCACCTACTAATGATTAGGCAGATGCCCTCAGTTGTAGGATGTTCTTCTCTGCTGGAAATGCCTTTGCTCCTTTAAGTCTCATTAGCAAGGTTCCTCAATTGCCATCCTGCCTGCAGCATGTTCCATGTGCTTGCTGGTCAGGAATCCACAGGAATATTTAAATCTCCAGGCCTTTCCCCTTTGCTCCGTGTGTTTGACCACACAGCTTTTGTTCCCTCTGCAGGGTCTGGTACTTGCAGACTTCCTGCACTCAGCCCTGGATTAGCAGGGGGTTTGAAGCCAAGGCTGGGTCTCTTGGATTCACTGAAGTCCCTTGTGCATTTCTGTGTCTGGTTACAAGGGACTGGACAACAGAGCTCCTGGGACTTCAAAAATGAAGGGATAAGGGGAGGCGGGGAGGTTGGAGATAAACTGTCTTCCTCTCCCAATGTCACTGTCCAAATTTAAGTGACATGGTGGAAACCATGGGTTTTCTTCTGTTTGCAAAACTGACTTTACAGTGGAAAGGGCTACTGCACAGCATTTAAGCATGTGAGATATTTGGGAATTATTTTCCTATTAAGGATGCACTGGGAAGATGCTTTTCTGCATCCAGAAGCTGGATTTGATGTGTGTGAGGAGCAAGGGGAGGGGTGGGCTGGGAGATGAGGCAGGATTTTCTCCTTTTAGGTTTTGCTGAGCACTGGTTATTGTAAAAGTCTGTGTGAAGCTGTGATCTCTAGGGCTTGGTGTGCTCCCTCTGAAGTCAGGCACATCTTAAAATCCTTGGGCTTCCCTAGGAATTGGCAGGGGGTATTTTTCAGTCACATATGAATTTCATCCTGTTTCGGGGCTGGGATCTGGGTAAGAATCTCTTCATACCTGGCAAGCCCCGGGGCTTTAAGGCACCATTCCCACCTAGAAATGGCAGTGCCCTCATGGATTACCTGGCCAGAACCCAGCTGCAGTTACTAATAGTCTTTTTAATGAATGATGCCTCAAAAAATGTAAGGCTCCAGCTTCAAATTGCAGAGACTTTTGCCCCTGCTGCTCCCACTCGATGTTGTTCAAGCCCCCACTGTCCCTGATGGCCAAAAACCTCCTGATTTTCCAGCCTACACACACTCACTGCTGGTCTGCACACATTTATTCTCAACATCATGTTTTAGCAGAAATACATTTTTCCTTTTGTTGCCATTTTCCCGGTGGTGTTTATGTAGAATAATCAAATTCTCCCTTTGGCTTTCTTTCTGCCAAGATATTTAGTTTCCTGTTTACAAGGCAGCTTCCCCTGCCCTAATCTACCCTTCAGAATATTTTACTTGAGCTGAAATTACCCACAATTTACAAATAGTTCAGATGGATTCTTGTTGGGCTCAGTTATAATGGTGATGGCTCATCTCTGCAAGAATTACCTGATATTTTCTGGGCTTGCATTTGGCTTTTCCGTGGCTGTGTCACATTTGTGCCTCTCAGTTCTCACAGGATGGACTAATAAACCTGGACCCTTCTTCACCTCTGTCCTTTCCAGCAGCTGAAATTCTCAGTATCAGCCCAATCTCTGGCCTTGCATTTCATGGTATTGAATTTCAGCTTGTTTTTCTCACTCCAGTTCTCGAGTTCATCCTCTCTGTTATCCTCGTCTTTCCTTCTCTTAGAGGTGCCTCTACAAACCTCAGTGGGACCTTCTGAACACTCTCCTTGGTCTGTATTGGGGCCATTAATGAAAACTGGGAGTAGACTCAAGACTGGGCCCTGTACAGGCTGAACAAAGCTGACCCCTGCCCAAGGATTGCGTTCCAGCTTCATTTGTTCTTTATTTTCCCCGAAGGATTTGCAATGTGTTGAGTCCATAACTGGGTCTGTCCTGCCCAGGGGTTTCACATCTGTTTCACGTCTTTGGTTCCTCTGGTTTGATCTCTAATGCAGAGATCACACATTTGTGCAGTTTGCACATCTGCAAAACACACAGCAGTGATTTCAGGTCCTGAAAGTTAAGGGGAGTTTAATCACTGGTCCTGTGATTAATCACTCGCTGTGCTCCTGCTTGTTCCCCTTCGCTCTGGTCCTGGAGGGTGAAGATCCAGCTCACCCCACTCAGCTCAAACTTCGCCTCTCCCTGCTGGGTCAGTCTGCCTGCACCCTCCCTAGTGTAAGCCAGGGGTGAAGAGGGAAAAGGGAGGAGTTTGGAGAGCTTTCCCAAAAATCTGGGAAGAAATCACTGCAACTTGCATGTCAGAATACTTGGCTGGTTCCATCCCTGCTTGTCTGTCCCTGGGAAAATCCCTCGTAGGACCAAGACCACACGTGTTAAAATTCTGCTCCTCCCTGATTTTATTCACTCATTGCTCAGCCTCAGTTTTAGTTTTACTGAGGGAGTTTTGGGTCCCGCCCTCAGCCATCCATCAGCCCCTCATTGCCAGCAAGAGGATTTTTGGCTGGTGGCTGGAGACAACTTGCCAGCTTAAACCTGTCCCTGCTGAAGGCTTTGGTAGAGACTTAGGAGTGGCCTAACCCCTGTTCTTCCTTAGTAGTTTGGCCAACAATGGTGTTTTGAGCTCACGTGGCGTGTGTCAAATCCCATTTTCTTGTGGGAAACACAATCCTAACAGAAAAGATTCAGCGGCAAAAACACCTTTACTCTGGTTTAGCTTGGGTGGACGAGCTGAAAAATGAAAAACACAGTGCACACACACACACACACACAAGCTTGTCTTAAGGCAGTGCAAGTGCTCCTCCAGAGGGAGGGGACTGATTAATGTGGAGTTAGTTCTCAGTGTCCCTGCTTTTGTGCCTTTGCTGGTGCCAGCGTGTGACACCGGGCTCGTGATAATGACTGCAAGGAAGACTCAGTTATTCTTTCCTCGTGGGGGGCTTTTCAATCTCACACACAAAGGCAGAACAAGACCCAGCAGCTGCAAGCTGGACAAATTCAGCCCTGCAACGAGCTGCAAAGGGAATTAAAGTCTGAAACAGCTTGTGAGGGGCAGCAGTGGAGCTGCCGTAGCTTGGAGTACAGACAAGACGTGCTGTCCCTGTGAAAAGGGTTCCTTTAATGCAGCGTTTCGGAAGAGTTCTGTGATTTGTGTGTGCGGGAGGTCAGCTGAAAGGAGTGTAGAAAGGAGTACAGCAGAGCTGTCTGGCCTTGGTGGCTGAATTACTGGATGTGATTAAATGACCCTTTTGGTTTGGGTCACTGGCTCTCTCTAATGAAAGCACTGGCTGCCACATGGAGAGGGCTGGGGGCTGCAGCAGCGTCTTGGAGGAAATGAAAATGAACCTCTGGCTCCCTGTCTCTGGGACTCTTCATAATTCAAGTGTTGCTGTTGAGCAGCTGTGTGGTTAAAACCTGGGTAAATGTTCGTATCCAGGCATTCCAGTGGCAGCAGGCTTTGATTCTCAGCAGCTCCCTGGTTTTTAAGGATCTTTCTCTTTACACTGTTTGTCGTTTCGCTCTTCATTAGAGCCCATTGTGTATCGATCCCCATGTGGAAGGTGGTGGGAATGGAAAGTGCCTTCGACCACAGCAAAGTGCAGAACACACTCTGCTGCTGCAAGTGTTGCTATTTTTAGGTCCCAGGAGAAATCTGAAGTGATGATCGTCATTATATTTTCATTCTCTTGGCCTTCAACAACAAACTGTACTCGAATTGCCGGCTTTAAACGCCTTGAACTGAGTCCCAGAGTGACAGCGACCTGAACTGCTCCCTGAAATTTGGGTTTCTGAGATTCACCAGGTGTGAATCTAGGCTGAACTTAGGGATTTTTGGATGCAGCCTGTGTTTTTCCAACACAACAACTGTTTTTTCCAAGGGGGTGCTCTCAAAACATTCCTGCAGCTTTAATAGTGATGGGGAAGATTTTCAGAAGTCATTGAAAGTAGCTGAGCTTTGCCACCATCGAAGCCAACAGCAAAACCTTCTCAGTGCTTCAGTGGCAAAAGGATTAGGCCACAAATGAGGGGGGTTTGAGTCAGGTTCAGTTGGTTCTGTGTCCACAGGGATTAGAGGTTTCAGGGACTGACTGATTGTCAGAATTTGCAGCAGACCAGGGAGCTTTTGGTACCTGAAGAACCAGGTCTGGGATGTTGCCATTGGACCCAAAGCTGAAGCCAAGACTGTATTTTATGTATCTTTCAGGGAAGAGTTGTATAAAAGGCAGTGTATAAAAGGGGTTTTGTGCAGTGTTGTAAGGAATAATTTCAAAGTAATCAACAGAGTCACTGGGCTTTTAAGGGCAAATCCTTTTCTTCCAGCTATTCTGCACTCAGGAACTGAAAGGAAACCCACTTTGATTTTTCATTGCCCATCAACATAACAAGCATAACAAATAATGCTGAGTTAGAGCCTTAGTTCTGCTAACTAAAATTATTAATGAAGTAATTGCCTTTCTGAACAAGGATTCTCTTAAATTATTATGTTTTCTGAGACCAGCCCTGGTTACTGAAAACCTCTGATCCCAGTCAGAAATCCATAATTTTAGGAGCTCCAAGGAGGGCTGGGCAGGTGAGAGGAGCCCTCTGTCACTGTATCAGTGGGTTTGTGTTTACACTTCCTTAGTCCATGTTTAAAAACACCAATTTAAGTCACGGCTGGCCTCATCCACATTTTGGGCTTGTCACTTGCTGACCAAGATCTCCTTTTGCTCCAGCTTGCAGATTCCCTCGTGCCCTTGGAGATCAAGCCTGGCATTTCCTTGGCAACAGTCTCTGCTGTGCTGCACACTAAGGACAACAAGCACGTGCTGCAGGTACAGGAGAGTGGGAAAGGGAGAAAAATACCCTTACCTGGCTCTGCTGCCACCTGGGCCCCCAGCTGTCCTCATGGGGAGCTCCTTCCCCACCAGGGCAGGTCCTTGTCTGAGGCCGTGCCCTGGCACGTGCCAGGGAGGAATTACACTTGGAGCAGGGAGTGGGATGCAAAGAAACCTCTCTGCCCTCTTTTCCTTGGCCATGTGCCTGGCTGAGATAAAAGGGGAAGTGAGATTATTCCTGAGGCCAGGCTGCAGATCATCCTGCTGTCTCCCATAGCCAGGAACAGCATCACTCAGCTTCCCATGGACTCAGAGCCGGGGCCCAGAAGAGAGGGATGACCTGAAACATCAGACCCCATGAAGGGACCGTGCCTCCACTTGCCCTGTCCCCCAGGGGGCAGGTTGTACATCCTTGTACAGAAGTGTGACACCCCTTCCTGCCACCTCCTTCAGGCTGGCTCTGGAATTCCTGGCTCCTCAGGAGGTGGTGATGTCCTGCTCCCCTTTTTCCTGGGATACAAGAGCCTTCAGGGACTCAGAGAAGAGCCCTTCTCCTGCCTGGCCCAGTACACTTGGGAAGAGGGCCCAATATGGAAATTACTTGAATGCAGGGACATAAAGAGTGGTCAAGGATTTGTGTCAGTGCACAGCAGACAGGCTGTCCTCCTCTTTCCAAGTCTGTTCCCTAGAAACACCAAGCAATGCTGGAAAAATGGAAGTGCTCCAATGGAATTGGTCTGAGGCTGCTTCTTCCTTTGTATTGTTCATTTACTCAGTTCCCTACCCAGATTCCTGCTGCCAAATAAACTCAGGCCTGGGCTTAAAATGCCAAAATCCTCCTAAATGGCTGGAGCTGAGCCAGCCCAGGGGTACCTGTCAGGACCTCTGGGGTTACAGAAACTCTGGGGATGAGCCCCCAAAACTCAGCCTGTGAACACAGAATCATCTGGGTGATTCCCAAATAACACAACCCATGCAGGCAGTCCCACCAACCAACAGGGAAATGACTCCAGTCACTGCAGCAGCTCCCACCTTCCCTGTCTCCTCAAGTTCTACCTAAAGCCTCACTTTTCCAAGGCCAGTGTTCTCATAACATCCCTTTTCTCTCCTTCCCTGAGTACTTGCTCTGAATTTGCCCATTTCTCAACCTGCTGCATCCTTAGAGTGTGATTTTTTCCCCCCTGTGCACCTTCTCATCCCTCAGCTGCCTCCCAAAGCTCCCCAGCCTCCTGCCAGCAAGAAGAGGAAGCGAGTGAGTGATGATGTGCCCGAGTGTAAATCCCTGAAGCCGTTGCTGAGTGGCTCCATTCCTGTGGACCAGTTTGTGCAGACCCTGGAGAAGGTGGGGAGTCCTTGGTGGCAAGTGGGGTTCCAGCAGATTTCTGCTCCTCTCTGATCTCAGAGGTGCTGCTTTGGTAGCAGAGAGAGGGGGGGTGATACCAGTGTGGCTTGAAATGGAGAAGGGCTGAGTTAGCAAAGCATTCCATGGAATGTGTGTCCCTGCACTGAGAATGGAGGGAAGAGTCCCCTGTGGAGCCATGTCCTGACACAGGGGTTTCATCAGTCACCTCCTCCTGTTTGCCCATGGAAGCAGAGCTTTGGGGTCACCCTGGGTGGGGGAATTTCCCCACATAACTTTTGGATTCAGCAGCTGATTTCCAAATAAATTTCAGCACTGGGCAGGAATTCTCAAAAGCATTTAGTGTTATCCAAATTCTGTGAGAATGAAGTGAGTGAGTGAAGAAGGGATCCTGGGAATGTCCCTTTCTGGGGAGCTGCACCATGGGGGTTTGGTGGCTCAGCTTGTAGGCTCTGTGAAGCCTTGTCCTTGCCTGAATGACTTCTGGGAGAAAATTATCAGAAAAAAGGGCAGGATTGCAGCCTTCCTGTACCTGAAGGGGCTGCAAGAAGGGTGGAGGGAGAGACTACTGACAGGGCCTGGAGGGACAGGACACAGGGAAGGGCTTCCCAGTGCCAGGGGGCAGGGCTGGGTGGGATACTGGGAAGGGATTGTTGGGTGGGAGGGTGGGGAGGGGCTGGGCTGGAATTGCCAGAGAAGCTGTGGCTGCCCCTGGA
>JAWWTY010000106.1:114424093-114434687 GCA_035222235.1 Margarornis squamiger
GGAAGCCATTCCCTGTGTCCTGTCCCTCCATCCCTTGGCCCCAGTCCCTCTCCAGCTCTCCTGGAGCCCCTTTAGGCACTGAAAGGGGCTCTCAGGTTTCCCTGGATCCTTCCCTTCTCCAGGTGAACCCCCCCAGCTCTCCCAGCCTGGCTCCAGAGCTCCACTCTTGGAACATCTCCGTGAATCCACAGATCTCCCTCCTGTTCAAGGTACCCACAGGTACCCAGGACAGGGCCTGACATGGAGCATCTGTGCTGTAAAACCACTGCTGGTGAAAGCAGCGTGTCAGACACAGCCCCCACCTGAAACCCAGAGGCACCACAGGCACAGACCCTTCAGGCAAGAGCTCTGCCAGCTCAGGAAAATATTAGAAAGAAATAAAAGATTACTGGATAATAAAATTGGATGTTAGGATGAGATTCTTCCCTGTGAGGGTGGGGAGACCCTGGCACCCAGAGAAGCTGTGGCTGACCCATCCCTGCAAGTGTCCAAGGCCAGGTTGGATTCCCTTGGAGCAACCTGGGCTAGTGGAAGGTGTCCCTGCCCATGGCAGGGGGTGGGATGGGATAATCTTTAAGGTCCCTTAATCCATTCTGGATTCTGTGAACAGTACTGAAGGTCCGTGCAGGCCCCTGGCACTGCCCAGGTGAGGACATGCAGGTGTGAGCACAGCCAAACACGGCACCCCAAAACACAGAGAGAGGACAAAACCCGGTGCCTGAGGTTTGGGGGGATGTGTGATGAAGTCATGAAGCAGCAGAGGAGTGCATGATGGAAGAGAAGCCCTGGCAGGATCCATGGTAATTAAATTCCCACCAAGCAGTGCTGGGCTTGGAACGCAGGATCATTTGACACACGCTGTGCTCTGTCTTGTCACTGGAGCCCAGTGCTTTGCTTGCAAGATATCACAAAGAGGCATAAAAAACAAAGCTCATCTCAAGCTGGGTGGCTGCAAAACACCAACAGCACCCAGGCCTTGGAAAAGGCAGGATGGGAGACACCAAACTCCCCTTAGCACCTGTGTCGGACACAGAGATCTCTCCAGCCACAACAGGGGGGTGAAAACATTCAGCAATCACTGCAGGGCAGGTGTAGCAGTAACAGAGCACTTAGGAAGGGCAAAGTGACACTGTTCTGCTTATTGAAGGCCTAAGGGAGAGGCCAGGGAAAGAGGGATCCAAGGGAAGCTAAAGCTGGAGGTGAAGGAAGGAATTAACTTCTCAGCTGCACAAGGTAGATTCAATCACTGAGACGGGCTTTGGAAAGCCACGGGTTATAAAAGTTAAGCTGAGGGTTAAATTGAGTCTGCTTAGAAATAAATCGATCAATTTAAGACCTTCTCACGAAATTTTTAATAATGCAGCATCGACCAAGGGAGGGCTCTGCTCTGGAGCAGCATCTTCCAGCCCCAAACCTGTGCCTGAAACTTCCACAGTGGCCTCTTTTGGGAAATGCTTTAGGATCCTTGGAGTCAACTTCCAACTCTCAGGGCTGGGAACTTGGGGATATGGCAGGACTGTTTAGGGGGCTGCAAACCTAATGGGCAAACACAGCACTTCTTTTGACCTCAAAAATTACTTTTTAGGATAAAAGAGAGGTCTTAAAATAACAAAAGCACGACGCAATGCTCCGACCAATGGCACTGCTGCATGGAGCCTCTTCCTCAGCATCCCGGAGCAGATGTGCTGCACTCAAAATGTCTTTGTCTATTAAAACTGTGTCAGCTTCAGAGCCTCCAAAACTCCCTGTGGCATAAACAGAATTCCTAATGAACAGCTGCAGGATCCAGGAGTGGCCACGCAAAACGCAGCTGCCGAGATCGTTTTCTCTGCCCCTCTCTCACCACCTTTCCTCTGCTGCCCAAATCCCAGTCTGGGTCTCTCCTGTCCTCCTTTTCCCACAACTCTGCTGCCTCCCTGTGTCTCCTGCACCCTCCACGCCCCTCCTGGTCCAACAGAGCCCTTGACCACACTCTGGTCCCTGCCAGAGTTTGCTGCTGCTTTCCCTGCTCGCACCAACTCGCTCCTCGTGTGACTCGGGTTCGTGTTTTCTAAACCCTCTGCCTTTGAAACCCAAAACCAGTCAGGCTTAAAGCTGGCCCTGCCCAGCTGCTTTCCTGAGCCCAGTGGTGCCCTCTCAGCTAGCTGGAGAAGCAGCTGGAATGATTATTTAGTCAGGCACTTGTAATGGCCCCTGTGATGCTCGGCACTCTACGCTGAGACAAATGTCATCTGTTTTCCTGGGAACCCCAGCACAAACGAGGCCTGAATTCTTACTGTTTGATGCCTTCGGTCTTCAGAACCCCATAAAGAGCCTCAGTTCCCTGTTTTCAGGCCATTTATAGGGAGTTAATGCTTTGGTGAGCTATATCCCTCTAATTTGAGGGCAAACAGCTGATGGACTCAGTGGTTATTGGAAGACTAACAGATAAGACCAAATGCCAAAGCCCTGCTTCATTAGAGCAGTCTGACAACATTAAAGAGCATCCAATGCTAAGCAACAGTGACTCTTTAAAGAAATCTTTACTAACTGGTATCAAACACACAAGCCAGCTCAATACCTTGTGGCTTTGAGACAATCTGCCTGATACAATCATCCAAAGCCCAAATGCTTCAGCCACGAGTGGCCAGACCGGTGCTATCCCTGAGCAGCTCAAACCAGCCAAGTTTTGGCCAAGTCAGTGGCTCAACAGCTTCCCTGGATTTGCAGCAGGACGTGAGGGGCAGAGCTTGTTCACATCACTTCCATGGACAGGAGGGAAATTCCCAGGGGAAACCACGTGCTGTGGATATTGTGGATACACTCTGCACCCCAAAGATCACCCGAGGAATCCTCACTGCACAGCCCCACCTGCCTGCTCACAGCAGAGCGGGGAGGGAATCCAAATGTCAGCAGAGAGGGCGTGTTTGGGAAGGCTGGAGCAGCTACTTTGGCTTAAAAACACTCCAGGCAGGGATCTCCTACACACAGCAGCTATTTCTGTGGGGAAGAGGGGCCAAATGTCCTCGGAGGGACACAGTGCCAGCACGAGGCTCCTGCAGATGAAGCAGCTGCTTCCAACACAAGCTGTTGTGTCCCAGCCACCACCCCAAAGATCAGACTGGTTCCAGCTCATGCCAGCTCCAGGGAGCACTTGGAGAACTGATGCTGAGAGGCCCTAATGGAGGAGGAAGCCACAAACACCTCCCTTTCACAGCAGTTATTACAGACAGAGAGCAATGCCCAGCATCTCACCCTGGGCCATCTCACCCTCACCCCAGTGGCTCGAGCCATAAAACCACACCAAAATACCCCGAGGGACAGCACAGTTCCCATCCTTTGAGGCTTCACTCCATCACAGGATGGTGGGGGCGTGTGCCAGCTATTGCCAGAGTAAGCACCTCATGCCCAGCCAGGAAAAGGGGGCCATTGCCAGAGGCTGGGAGAGCTGCAGTGACACAGCCACCAGCTCCACTGTGAACGTGCCACGCAGAGTCACAGAGGCACCAGCCCGGAACAAAGTCATTAAGGCAGGCACAGAATTCACAGCTCAATTTGACCACTGCATAGAATCCAATACAAATAATAAGAGAGCACCAGGATGGCTGCATTAGATCAAAGCAATGATCCATTCACCCCAGCCCCTCACTCCTGAGTGCTCATTTCCAGCTGCTTTGGTGCAAAATAATCATAAATCACAGTCACAGAACGGCTTATTGGGAACAATTTGCCCTGAACCATTAGTGAACAGGAGCTGGATGAGCCCTTGAAGAAGAGGAGCTGTCCACCAAAACACTTTTCCTGAAGCAATCAATCACAGACATTCTGAACTGTACTGAGTCTGAACTGTTAAAAAAGGGGAGGGGAAGAAGAGAAGGAAACCCACACCCAGCACTTTGTTTCCCAGCTCTTGCAGCAGAGAATTCCACAGGTGAGCTCTGCAAGTTGCTCAGAGAAGTTGTGGATGCCCCATCCCTGGAAGTGTTCAAGGCCAGGTGGGATGGAGCAACCTGGGATAAGTGGAAGGAGTGGAAATGGATGAGCTTTAAGGCCCCTTCCCACCCAAACCATCTCGTGGTTCCAAGGTTCTAAGTGATTTCCTTTCCTCAGCTTCAAATCCAAGCGCTCCTAGTTCAGTGCAGCATCACACACCTTTACAGTGGAGGGCACAACAGGGCTCAGAACCAGCTCACAGCATTCCAACAGCCCCTGGGCACACACAGTGCCACCTTCCCTTCTCTGGGCTGCCTGATGTGCCCCCACAGGCTCCTCTCTGCACTAGGAACTATCAGTCTTCCCATTCCTGGCAAGCAGCAGCGTTGGCAGGGAAGCAGAACCACGAGGATGCCACTGCCAAGGGATAATTTCAGCGCAGATCTGCACTTGTGCTGTTGTCTCACCCCTCCTGATGGACACCCTGCTTCTCCAGCACACTCCCTTTGCAGAGCAGCCCTCCCTCTCTTTTATCCAGCGTCCTCTCTAACATCTTTGTTCTGTTTCCATTCCACTCATTTCCCAAATTTGTGCCTGGTTTCTTTTTTCCCTCTTTTTTTTTTTTTGTAATTGCTCTCAATATGTCACTCTATATTAGTCAACAGCAGATTTATTTAAACATGTCAATGCTGTTGCTTAGCAGATCTGACTGTGCTTTGCCATTTCAGCCTCCTTCAGGATCACGTGTCCCCCTCCCCAGAGCTCCCCAGCATGTTTGGATCACCAGGAAGTTTGAGGAAAATAAAAGTAAGTCTGACTCCAAAGGCAGGCCACTGGGAAGCTTCTTCAGTTGAGATCCTTAAGAACTGAAAAAACACCTCCAAAACCAACCAAGAAGAGGAATTCTGCCCAAAACCCCACCTGACTTTATTTCTCAGTTAGGAAGCAGCATCAGGTGCTGTTTTTCTTCCATTTCCTACCTTGTACCCGTGAGTTTCACTAGGAGCCCATCAAGCAAATGACCATCCAGAGCTTTGGAGAGAGTCCTAATAGAGAGCCAGTATCAGCTTTCCCCAGCATAAGCTAATTTTAGGAAATGGCCTTTAACTGCTCTATAAAAGGCTGGCAACACCCAGGTGAGAGTATGTCCTGACCTCTGAAATTAGACTTGGGTCTTTGCTGACAGAGAGGGAAGATAATGTGCAACTAAATCACACTGCTTTGGGTTCTTTGGGGTAGCTTTGGGCATTGCTCCAGCTCACAGCCAAGGAACAGGAGGGCCTAATGGTTCCAGGCAGCATCAGCCCCACACACAAACTGTGGCACAGCTGTCCCAAAATGCTTATAGAGACATGGGATCACAGAATCATTAGGGCTGGAAAAGACCTCTGAGACCATCGAGTCCAACCACCAACTCAGCACTGCCCAGCCAACCATAAACCACGTCCCTAAATGACAACATTCTTCTTGAGAAAGACTAAGCAAAACCAAGAAACATCATCCTACTGCAATCCACTGGAGCAGAACGATCCCAAGCAAACTCCCAAGGGCACACCAAGCCTGCTGTGTGGCCACTGACAGATGCCAAGTCTTCTGCAGGTTCATCCAAGGCTGAGTTTGTTCCATGGGTTTGTCTCCACTCCAGGTGGATTGCACATGTTGCCCCAAAATCTGCAGCTCAGCCATCACCCTGCACGCCTCCAAGCCAGGCTGGTTTAGAATCACAGAATCACAGTGGTTTGGGTTGGAAGGGACCTTAAAGATCATCTCCTTCCAACCCCTGCCATGAGCAAGGGATGCCACTCATTAGATCAGGTTGCTCAGGGCCCCATCCAGCCTGCCCTAGGGGGGTTTAGAGGAATTAAATCCCAGAAACTGATGCCATCAATGCAATCTCCAGCAGTTGCTAATTCCAGACTTGGACTGCAAGTTCACAGCCCTGGGAACTGATACCACAACGTGAGACAGCCCAGCCGAAGACAGAACTTGCAGCAGGACCTGCCAGAACGGCTGCTGACGGGTTTCCCAAAATAACCTCATTCCTTTTCCGTGGTGCCTGATGTCCATTTACTTACAGCCACCCAAAAATAGCCCTTCCCCTTCGGATCAGTGACAGGAGCTGACAGGAGTGAAAGGCTCTCATCACTCTGCACACACAGGACTAAAGGAGATAAAATACTTTGGAAATGCAGTGCAGGGAACAATCCCGTGCTGGCCCCGAGACAGCCAGCTGGATGGGCCTAATGATTCTTCTCCAGCACCAGCTGTGATTGGATTTATTTCCATTTCCTGTGATTAAAAAAGAAAAGAGACAGATAAAAGGGAGAACAAAAAGTCCAAGATTTCAAAAGACACTAAAAATAAAATGGTTTGTATGGGCTTGGCACCCCACCTTGGCCGTTTTATACATGACAGCCAAGCAGGCCTCAAATAGTCCAAAAAGAAGGCACAATTTATAGGTGGGGACAGCAATGTTAAAAAACAGTCCCATCATCAATAAACCACCAGCAGGAGCAGGTTTAAAGGGCAGCAGCCCCTACGGATGCTGTAAGGTCCCTCTCTGTTTATTCCTCACGGAGCCAGTGTGAGTGTTGCCATTGCCTGGCAACAAAATCGATGCCCAGGAGACCAAGTGGAAATGGATGTCCAGGATCCAAGTGGAAATGGATGCCCAGGAGCCCAAGTGGAAATGGATGCCCAGGATCCAAGTGGAAATGGATGCCCAGGAGCCCAAGTGTAAATGGATGTCCAGGAGACCAAGTGTCAGTGGATGTCCAGGAGACCAAGTGTCAGTGGATGTCCAGGATCCAAGTGGAAATGGATGCTCAGGAGTCTGAATGGAAATGGATGTCCAGGAGCCCAAGTGGAAATGGATGCCCAGGAGTCCAAGTGGAAATGGATGCCCAGGAGCCCAAGTGGAAATGGATGCCCAGGATCCAAGTGGAAATGGATGCCCAGGAGCCCAAGTGGAAATGGATGCCCAGGAGTCCCTGGCTGCTCAGGGGCAGTGCCAGCCCACTGGGCTGATCAAAGGGAACGGGATTGAGGAGCCTGTTCACACCTCGTGGGGGAAACTCACTCCCTCGAAATGCAAAGGTATGAGTGGAGCAGCAGGAGGGCCTAGAATTAATCCCTTTATTTAAACATTAACAAGCTGAAGTGTCTCTGAGCAATTGTAAAGGCTTTGTCAGCAAAGGCAATGAAAGCCTGGGAGTTGCCAAGTCAAGAGGGAGCCAAGATTATCTGCAGTCCAAGCGTTAACTTGGACAACACCGAGTGGGTCCCCAGAGTATTTGGCCCTCGGAGGTGGCAGTAAAGAGGACAGTGACACTTTGCTGCCAGCAGAAAAGTGTCTGTGGGCAGGGATGGATGGAGTGGGTCCTCCTGGAAGCTGTTCCCATGGCCAGGAGGGGTAATAAGGTCACTGAGAACAGCATAGAAGCGTCATGGGCAAATTGTCCCTCATCAATTCTCCTGTGAACACAAGTGACCTGCTTGGCAGATGCTGCTTAGCTTGGCATCACCCAGGTTTCTGATGTAGTCTCCTGTAGTCTCTATCCATGTAGTATCCTGCATGGCTACACAGTAGGAAAACAGGACTGGAAGAGGAGCCCAGAGGGCTGGTGGACCCTCCACCCCAGTGACAGTCAAACCTCAACTGCACAAAGCCTGAAGCAACCTCATCTCCCTCTGCTGTCACCTTTGCTGCCAGCAGGACGTGGGACTGAGACCTCCAGAGGTCCCTTCCAGCCTTAGTTACTCTGCCATTCAAATAAACACCAAAGAGAAGGTGAAAGTCTTTCCTGGAGACACCTGCCTGGATAAAGCCATAATGGATAAGGAAAGTAACTCCTGGTAAGCTTTCCACTGAACAGATGCTGTTCTTCCTTCTCTCCAGCATTTCCCTCTGGACAGAGGAATAAATCCCAGTAATTAAGACATATGTAACCACTTTCACACCAAAATTCAAGGTGTAGAACTTAATCCTTGTAGGAGGTGACAAAACATCCAAGAGAGCAACCCTGGGAGATTAAATGGGTTGGGCTGACATTAAAAGACCTTTTAAGGGACAACCTTTTAAGGACCATCTCTCTGCATCATTTCCACACATCCTTTCATGTATCTAACACACAAAGAGATACCCAAGGTGTGTACATACCACACTGGAAGCTGTCTGGTTCTGTGGTGGGAGAAAAAAGTATGGATGAGGTGCTGCCTGAATTCCAGGTGTCACCAAGTTTGGCATTTCGTTGTTGAAATGCCTTCTGTTGTCACTGGAAAGGGTAACTACTGAGTTTCACCGAAGTCAAAAGCTCCTCTCAGGCTCATTTCCCTTTCAGCTGCTCCAGCTGCTGCTCTTGCCAAAAGCCACAGAAGACAATCTATAGTTCCTGGGATTCACATTTTGAGACGGTTCCAAAGGCAGAGCAAAGGTTTCACCTTTAGTACAGCTATCACAGCTTTCTCCCTGACTTTGCTGGTCCTGAGCCAAAGGGGAAAATAAACTCAACCCAAAGCACAAGTCAGAGTTTTTGCTGACCAACTTAGTGAGTATCAGCACCCTTCAAGGGCAGGGCACAACACATGCAGGTGGAGATCACCAGTGCTGGATGCAGCCCCCTTCAATCCTCTGCCTCTCTGCTGGAACAGCCACTCAGGTGCTCATAAACTCACCTTTGGAGTATTTTCACAAAGGTCAGCAAACGATTTGGCAATTAAATCTGTCCCATAATTAAGCCTGATGCACAACTCAAGCCTACTCCACTGAGCAGAGCAGGAGGCAAGGGGTGAGCTGCCTGTTTTGGGGCGTGCTGTGCCCTGTGGGGTCCCCAGGCCCAGGTGACAGATCCCTCAGAGCCACATCCTGCAGGAACAAGTATTTTGTAGCCTCTCCAAGCCCTGCTGCAAGTCCCTGCACCCCTTGGCATGATTTTAGCTGTCCTCCCCTGGCTCTGGACAGCTCCTCCTCCCCCTGCAGCTCAGAAGTTGCCTCTTGGCAACCCCTTCAGGGCGGCTTTGCAGACGAAGCGTGAGGAGCTGCACTGGCCAGTTCTCAGCATCTAACTAATTGACTCTCTTCAAAGTCAGCCTGAAGAAACACAGTGATCTTGGCCCAAATGAAGGTCTGATCTAAGGGAGGTCATTCTAACATCAACCAGAGGAGGGCAACCACAAACATGCACAACAGGAGCATCCTACTGCCTGCTGCAGACAGAAAATGCACTTTATTCCCATTTCCAGCCACCAGAAGAGCTGCTTTATCTTTCCCATTCTGCCTTATTTGTGTCTGTGACACTTCCTTGTGACATTTAAAGAGCAACCCCAAATAGAATTATAGAATCACAGATCGGTTTGGGTTGGAAGGGACCTTAAAGCCCATCCAGTCCCACCCCTGCCATGGGCAGAGACAGCTCCCACTACCCCAGGTTGCTCCAAGCTGGCCTTGGACACTTCCAGGTGAGCCATGGTGCCTCTAACTCACAGGTGGCACCAGATCCTTTCATGTTATCTGGAGACAAAAGGCCAAAATAAGCCACTGCCTCGGGAGCTTTGACAACACAAGCCAAATCAGATCAGGCTTTAGTGAAAGGCAACCCACTATCTTCAGCTGAGCAACTCTTGGAACAGTCACAGAGTTTGAGTGCAAAGACAGGCTGAACATCAGTAATTCTCAAGCCCTGCACAAGTGGATCTTTAGCAAATGGGAAACAAAACACTCCTCTTCCTTCACCACCCTGGCAAGGCCAGAGTGCCAGAGCTGAGCCCAGCGTGTCTGCGCTCCAGCCAAAGTAGAGGGTGCCAGACCTGCTCAGAGTGATGCTGTGTGAGCTCCACCAGCTGGAGCCAAACCCTCCCAGTGTGTCCACAAGGGTGGGTCGCTGCCCTGAGGAGAATCCAGCAGTCACAGCATGAGCACTGGGAGTGAGGAAACTGCTGGAGAACTGGCTATAAACAGCAAAGAGATCAGGAATATTTTCCCCTCCTGTGCACACCTGCCTGCCCTGCCCACACAAAGCCCTCAGAGCCTGGATCTGCCTGTGCTGATGGTCTCCTGCTTATCTGGAATCACAAGATGGAGCTGAGAGAGGTTGTTCAGGATTGCCCAACAACCCTAACTTCTATACCTTGGGGCAGCATATCCTGCAAGTAATGCCATTTCCTCAGAACTTAGTTGGGAAACCCAGGGAAAGGCCCCAGGGGACTCAGCCCTTCACCCTCTCCTCTCTCCCTGTCACCATTTCCACAGCCCCAGGCACTGGTGACACAGGGGAGGCACAGGGGCATGAAATGGAAATGCAACAGCCCAAGGAACTCTGGGTTGTAAGGACACTCACTCCAGGATCTCAGTTAACCTGGGATGGTTTTGCATCAGCACCTGGAAAACCATTGCTGACACAGAATGGAGGGAAGGAAGAAAAAAAAGGGAGAAGGAAGGAGGAGGGAAAGAGAGAAAGGGAGAGAAGGAAGGAGGAGACAAAGAGAGAAAGGGGGAAGGGGAGGTTTGGGAAGGCGAAGGGGAAAAGGGGGAGAAAGGGGGAAAAGGGGGAGAAAGGGGGAAAAGGGGGAGAAAGGGGGAAAAGGGGGAGAAAGGGGGAAAAGGAAAAAAGGAAAGGAGAAGGAAAGGAGAAGGAAAAGAGAAGGAAAGGAGAAGGAAAGGAGAAGGAAAGGAGAAGGAAAGGAG
>JAWWTY010000106.1:114480980-114508893 GCA_035222235.1 Margarornis squamiger
GAAGCCATTCCCTGTGTCCTGTCCCTCCATCCCTTGTCCCCAGTCCCTCTCCAGCTCTCCTGGAGCCCCTTTAGGCTGGAAGGGGCTCTCAGGTCTTCCTGGAGCCCACTACATGCCCTTAAAGTTCTTAAATCAACCCAAAACCTGGCTGGTCCCCAGGATTACAAACCCCACTCTTAGAACTGAATCTTTCAATGGGCACAAATGGCCAAGGCCTCTCCTTCAGAAATCCTCTGGAAGCTGCACAGCCACGCTCCTCAGGAGTGGAAGCACCTCCGGACCCTCCCACAGTACCTGGGGTGCTCCATGGAAAAACTTGGAGCAGAACAATGCAAAGGAATCATCAGGCCAGAACCCATGAGGCCAGGATGACCACAAGGAAGCATCCACTGCAGGTTCAACTCCTTGGCTCTGTCCAGCTTCCATGTGGATCTGTCAGTCATATGCAACATCCTTTTGGCAAACCTGCATGTAATTTACATTCAGATTTGTTTGCCCGGCCAGTACACAGGTTAGAGTGTCATCCTTTTGTGGATGGGGGCACAAAACTGAGGAGCAGGAGGAAAACTGGTCTAGAACCTTTGTCCCTGTAGCAGAGACAGCATGAAAAACACAGTCAGGGAATCTGCTCAGATACCCTGCCAGGAGGAGTTCAGGAATGAACCCAAGGAACAGCCTGGAAAAGAGCAGCTAGAGAGCTGGAGCCACAGCCCAGCAGGGAATGGGTGGGCTTTGTTGCTTAATGAGGCAAAGAAGTAGGACCACCAAGGGAAGAATCATGGAATTGTTATGGTTGGAAAAGACTTCTAAGATCACCAAGTCCAACCATCAACCCAGCACCATCGTCACGTTCACCACCAAACCATGTCCTCAAATGCCACATCTACACATTTTTGGAACACTTTCAGTGACTCCACCTCTTCCAACTCGTGACAACCCTTTCCACGAAGAAATCTTTCCAAATATCCAAGCTAAACCTCCCCTGGTGCAACTTGAGGCGGTTTCCTCTTGTCCTGTCATTGTTGCCTGGGAGGAGGACTGACCTCCACCTCCCCTCCGAGCTCCTGTGAGGGAGTTGTGGAGAGCAAGAGGAGAGATAGAGAGTTGCAGCCCTGCACTCACACACTGTGGAGGATCTCAGAGGGCACCTGATGGTTTTCACCCCACTCCAGCCCTTTTCCTCTAATCCCCCATGTGACCCAAGAAGAACTGTGAGCAGAAAAGCAATAAACACACAAACAGTGGCTTATTCTACCCAACACAACCCAGTTCCTGGCGGGGAAGGGAGGAGAACAGGACCTGAGCTGATATTACAGGCTTAGCAAGCAGGGGCACTCCAGCACATACTGGTGGCTTTGTGATGGTGCCACAAAGGCAGCCTGTTCCAGCTCCTCCATCACAGCATTGTCCCACACAGCCTCTGCTCCCACTTGCAATGGCTGCATTAAATGGAAAAGTCCCCTGGGTGATGGCAAGAGCTGGATTCTCCCAGTTGCCCATTTATAGCCCAGCACCTCCCTGGTGTGGCTGGATCCCAGCAGGGATGCTGGGGAGGTCTCCAAACCTTCCCTCACCCCAGGGAGGTTTCCCCTACGTGGAGTCTTCTCCTCACAAGAGATTTTCCTGGGCACAGCAAAATTCCAACACACAACTCAGCATTTTACAAGCCCTTTCCACACTGGCTGTATTATTCCAGCCACTGTACTGAAAAAAGAGTAAAATACAAATAAATAGATGCAGTGTTCCAGTGCTGTCCAGAAAAGCTGATCCCTCTTGCAGAGGGATCCATGTCTGGTGCATTTACACCCTCCAAGGATTGCCTGGCCAAAAATAACACTGAAACCAACAGGAGAAACACCCAATGTGGTTGTTCTTCTCCCAGCCAGATTAAAAATTACTCTTAATTTACTCCCTTGCTAAACTACAGCTGAAATTGTTATAGTGGGTTGTCTGTGGGCTGGCGAGCTGGCTGCGTGCAACTTCACATAAATGTAAAAAGCAGAATGAGAAAAAACCATAAATATATATATACACACATATAAAATATATATGAAGGCAAGGAAAGAATAAAAAGCCTCCAGCCTTCACCAGCAAGCAGGGGCTGGGACACCCTGAGCAGTGAGAGATTTGAAATCAACCTCCAGTTTCTGGCTATTTCTCTCACTCTCTGCTCCTCCTCCTCCTGTCATCCATGTTTCCCCGTCCGGGAGGACTCCACAGCTTGGATGCAGGGCTGTGTGAGCAGGGTGACAGGTCAGGTGAGGCTTCAGGGAGCTGGTGTTTTATTACCACTGTCTGGGCAAATGTGTGCAGTGAAACGATGGTGGTTTTGCTGACACACAGCGGCTGCTCTGGGACAAAACTGACCTGAGGATTTGGTCTGTGCAGAACAGGAGCCACCAACAGGGCCCAGCCAGGCCTGGGTGACTCTGGGGGTTCTTTGGGTTTAAAGGCAGGAAGGAAGCACTGGGGAAGGCAGCAGAGAGGAAGGAAGAAAAGCACAGAGGCAGAAACAGCAGTGGAGCTTGAAGGCCTGAAGATAAGCCTCACCACTGGGAAAAACTGCACTGGATGATCCTTGGAGCTCTGATTCAGAGCACTGAGCAGAGGAGCTGAAGGGAGGCCCACGTTTCCCAGGCTGCCCACAGGGCAGGGCTTCAATCACCCCTGTGGGAGCCCTGACTCACCTCAGGGCAGCACAAAAGCCACAGATGTGAGTCAGGGCAGATAGACAAAACCACAGCCTTGCCCCAGCCCCAGGCAGGTCAGGGTGCAGAGCTCCACCGCAGGCCTGAGACTGGAACCCTGCGCCTTAACATTCAGATCACATCACGTTCCAGTGCTGCTTTTTGGAAGCCACAGCAGTAATAAAGCAAATATCACTTCTGCAAAGCAGGGGTGGATGGAGGGTCATGTCTTGCCCTTGCAGAACCAGCACCTGCTTGATGACGCTGATTTATATTTATCTAAATAAGACTGATTCTCTCTTTTGATATCATTAACCAACAGAGGGGGGGAGAAGGTTTAACACCCAGAGTGCTCCTTGTCCCCCTTTAGAAGAAGCAGAAGACACCAGCAGCCATTTAGTTTCACAGAGATACGTCCCATATCCTGGCTGACAGCTTCAGCACAAAGCCACACCACCTCTGCCAAGGCTCCTTGTTAAACACTGCATTGTTCTAGTGATTCAGAGCACTGGAATGTTATCAGGTTTATTCATGGCTTTTCTGATAGAGTTTCTAGATTAGGCACATAAACTTCCGCTTTTTAGAAAAAGAAAGAAAAGCCTGTGGCTTGTTATCACATGGAACATCAAAGCTCCTGGTTTCTTTTCCAGGGCTACACAATGCAGAGAACTGCAGCAAAAGGACAGGCCCTCAGAAACCCAAAGGTTCTGTCAAGCTTCTTTCAAGAACATTCAAGAGGAGAAGAAAAGAGACGTGCACCATTACCAAAAGTTACCACCAAGAGGACAAAAGGATAGTGAAGATGGTCAAAGACATGGAGCATCTCTGTAGGGACCACTGAATTATTCAGGACATTTCAGTCTGGAAAAGAGGCCTCTGACAGAAAACATGGGAGGGATTTACAGAATTTTACCAGCATGGAATTGGCAAACATTGCAAACAATTCCCCAGGTAGGAGCTCACTACAGTAAATAAATTGGCAGGTGGTGCAGTTACCCAAAGGAAGTGGTTCATCACACAGAGGGAAACTTTGAAATGCCTGGTGACAGGACGGAGGCTGAAAACACACCTGGTTTCAACCAAGAGCTAAATAAATTCAAGAGAGATGAAGGACATTCCTACCTGCCATGGCTGGAGACAGGACAGCCCTGTGGCTTCCCACAGCTCACTTTCTGAGATGTTAAAGAAGCTGACAAGTCTGCAGCATCTTGTGAGAAGAACAGCAGCAAGAAGCAGGAATTCCAGCCCTTCACTGCCCAGTGCTCCTCCAGAGGACTGCAGGCAGGAGGTACAGGCAGCACAAACCCTCCTTGCAGAACTAACTGCTCTCCCTTAGCCTTCTTACCTGCACTTGTGAGCTGACAAAGACCACACCAGCCCACGTGGTGCACAGGAAGCACGAGACCCACGCTCACGTTCACAGGGATGATGCCACATCCTCAAAGGAAGGGGCCTGTGACAACCTCCCACAGTTCTTTTCTTGGCTGTTGAGCCAGGAAGCCTCAGGTGATGTTTGAAGAGGATTTCCTGCAAATATTCTCAGATTCCAGTCCCAACCTGGTTATTCAGATATCTAGTGGCAGGTAGTCTTGCATAAAAACGACTTGTTAAGGACTCCCTTGAAACAGGTGGTTTCACCACTCCGTTCCATGGAAATCACAGGCTCTTTCCAGCATCTCCTCTGCTCCAGCTCCCTGCCAAGAACAGCTCTGTGCTCAGCTATCTCCCACTGACCTAAACTCAGACTTGCAGCCTGCTTGCTTTAACCACAGGCTCCCACCCTAAAAAGGACTCCAAGCCTGAAATCCTTGTCTCCTACACTCATTCCCCTAGCCCTCAGGCCCACAAAGCCTTAACAGCTTCTGAAGGTCACTGCTGAGCCTGCTGCACACCACACCAGCGCAATAAATGTAGTGCAGGCCAAATTATGTCCTGGGGGAAGCCTGTGCAGCCCCGTGGCCTTCTGCAGATTGCACAGCTGTCAAACTGCAACTCACTCTGCCCTCCTTAAGATATGCAAAGGGAAGGAGAATTCGATGGTATCGACGTGTTTGAGCTCCTGGAGTCAGCAGATCTGACTCGGAGCACAGCCTGGGATTAGAGCTGTCGATGAGGACCATGGCACGATGGCACAGCCGGTCAGCAACAGCATCATTTGTCCTTCATGTGACCTCTCTGCCACTTCCAGCCTTATTATTCACCCTGGAGTTTTTCACAGGAGTGATGGACCAGCTGAGCAGAGTCCCTGCTGTGTTTGGCACGGCACAAAAGGAGGGAAGACAGACTGTCCTGAATCCAGGAGTATAACAAGCTACATCAATATGTAACACACAGGAATAGACACCTGAACCAAGGATGTCCTGCACATCATTATGTACTGGTCAGACACAGGAGAAGTGAGGAAGCCACAAATCAGTACACCTCTCTCTCCCCTGCTCTGCCAAAAGCACAGGAACTCTCTGCTCTTCTCCCTGGATATATTCACACCAACCTGATGACACAACCCAGTTTCAGAGTGCATTATTTCGTCCTTGACTTTCATTAACAAACACCTTCAGTCTCAAAATTCATCATGCCACGTTATCCTTAGGGAACTGCCTGCTGGGGCTGTCACAATAAACTAAACTGTGCGGTGGTCTCAGTCAGTGGGTGCAGCTCCCACGCTCACCTGCATTTTATAACCACTAGTGGAGCACCTTCCTGGCTTGCAGACACCTACAAGGCAATTAACTATTCCAGCCTGGCACCAGATGGGCCAAGATGTTCTGATTATCCAGCATTTACAACCTCGAGTCCCTCACAGGAGCACATTCTAATATGTTTGTAGACACCTCATAAAGCACAGGCTCGTTATCACAGCCCATTAACACGCATGCAAGATATTTTAATGTGTAAAAACTCCCCATGAAATACTGATTTTCTCCTCCACTTTCAAGGAAAACTTGCCATCCTCACCATGAACTAGGCGACACTTTGCAGTGGTTTTTTTCCCTACCCTTTTCCTCCCACCAGTCGGGCCAAGCCTCATTTGCCTGATTTCACAGCACGCCTTTATGAGGAGTAACCCCAACAAGTGCCATGGCAGGTCCCTCACCCACACTCCTCACCCAGTTCCACACCTCCTCAAGGCTGGAATCACCTTGGGAACCATTTCCCCTCCTGACCCTGCAGTGCAGGAAGCCCCACGTGACACCTTTAGTGTGGATTCCCCCCAACCCTGAGCAGGTACAAGACACAACTTCATCAATTCTCCACTCACGCTACTGGAAGTGGGACATGGATAGAATTTACCACTTCAGATAAAAGGAGCTGGAGCACAAGGCTCCCAAAACAAGAGTTAAGCCAAGGACGCTTCTATTTCTAGGACAGCACTGTCCAAGCATGCAGACTTAATGCTGTGCGCCCCTGTGGAGGCAATTTTAGGCCAACATCAGACACCACACAAAGTTTTATTCTTGAAATATTGAGGTACTCACTGTACACAGTGATCAGCTGGAAAACTGGAATCTGTTCCTCTTCTGTAGCCAGCTCTCCACTCATCTGTCTGGAGTCTGTTAGAGAGGAAAGAGAGCTGTAAATGTGGACAACTCAACAACAAAAATTGAATATTTAAAAAAAAATTAAAAAATCAAAAAGTAGGCCAAGTAAGGAATGCGAAACACACAGAGACACCCACACACCCCACCTCAACTCTGAGGTCAGGAACTGAAAGAGCTGGCAAATCTCACAGCAAGGTCTCTCAAGCAAATGCTGTGATGTTTGAAAACAACCATGGCACCGGCTGCCTCTGGAGTCTCCCGAGGTCAGACCTGATGCAGCCCAGGAGGAAAGCAAGATATTCATATATGAGAGCAGCACTACAGCTCCACAAAGCCAGTTGCTACAGAGAGAGTGAAGCACAGCTCAGTGTGGCACATTCTGATCACCAATGCATCATCACACACACACGGGGGAACAAATGTTTATGCAGACACAGTGCTGAAGGGTTACACGGGCTGTGATCTGCCAGGCACCAGAGAAGTTCCCTTTAATAGATCTGTTGTTTCAACACACTTTATCCCCTTAATAAGGAGCCACTGAAGTTCTGCTTAAACCCATTTTGATTAAGGAAAAGATTATCCATAGACTTGCCAGACGTACATGTTGGTATACATCACACACAGGCCAATTGTGCTTCAGGGAGACATTAAATCCCCATTCAATTAATAGAGACACCTCTTAAAATGAGCATTAAATAATTCCCTACAATGTAGCCAGACAACCGGCTACTTCAGGAAATTGGAATAGAAATAATTTCCCATCTCCTCACCAACAAAATCCCAATCAAAACTTGCCCTTAAAACAAGAGGTCAGTACGGAGGGATGGGGGGCAGGAACGTTCCTACCTCAGTGCTATTGTATGCTTATATTAAAGGCTCCTCATCAGAAAATTAAATGAAATGGATGCCTTTCATGTTTATCAATAACAGAGCTAATGGTTTTTATGTAAATGCCATTACTTTCAGCCAGATCTGCAAGAGACTGAAGCCAGAGAGCCCCATCTCCCCTCGCAAGCGACTCCCTTCAGGCAGCCAATCTAAATGCAAATTACAATCAAACGGCAAAACCAAGAGTTTTCTGGATGATACTGAACACATAAAACTAGGGACAAAGAAGAGACACTTGAGAACAGCCCTCCTCTTCTGGAAAAACCTGCTGAGCTCACGTCACTTTTCCATCCTGAACATGTATGAACATTAAAATATCATTTGGTTCTCACTAATTAATTCATATTATTTAGCTGTACAGCAAGAGGGAACCACCTTCTTCCTTCTGTTGCCCTGGGTATTAAAAAAGGAGAACATTCTACCAAGCTATAGAGAAAATCACCTCTCAGAGATGTTTCAAACTGGCACAGGTTGCCCAGAGAAGCTGTGGCTGCCCCAGCCCTGGAAGTGTCCAAGGGCAGGTTGGATGGTGCGGTGCTTGGAGCAACCTGGGATAGTGGAAGGTGTCCCTGCCCATGGCAGGGGGGTGGAACAAAATGAGCTTTAAGGTCCCTTCCAACCCAAACCAGCCTATGATTCACCCACAACAGGAGCATCCCATCAGCGAGGATGTGATAACAAAGCCCACAGCTGGATTTGGCAGAACAAACAGCACTTCCACATTTTCAGGGTGAAATTTCTCCCTGGAATAGACTGGAAGTTGAGGGCAGAAGGGGTTACCATGGGATGGTTATTAGGAGGCAGAGATACAAAACTGCACAAGAAACACCACTCCGGCAGCACAAAAGCTTTTCAAAAACACGCTTAAATCCGACCCCTACCTGGAGCACACATCCAGTCAGGACTTGGATTAAAACAAGGTACTAATGGCAAATCTGAAAAGAACTAACAGCAACAACCACACTGCTCAGCAAGTAGAATGCACAGAGGAGAAACTAATTATTCCAACAAAGGGCAGAATGCTAAAAACCCGACCCGGGCACGAGTGTGCATGTGAGTCTCGGCGGGGACTTGCTGTAACTACCACGAGCAGCTCAACACCAAAACTTCCAATCCCAAGAGGGGCACATGTCCTTGGAGGGATGCAGCTAATTAACAACAGAGCTGTGTACAAGCTCGTTACACGGGTGAGGAGCTGAGCACTTGGTGTGTTTTGAAAGCGTGTGCTGCAGGAATATTCATAGAGCAGAACCTCGTTAATTAACATTAATAACCAAGAGACCACTTTGGAAAACGGCTGGATTTTGGGAATTAGCCAGAGAGAGAACATGCAAAGCTGGGAAGCCACAGGGACAACACAGCCCAGCAGGCACCCGGCTCACTCCTTTGGATATGTGTAATTAAATAATTTATCATTGTGCTCCAGTGTCTAGGAGTGAATGTGCAGCCTGTAAATAAAGCACCTCCTGTTACGCGAGGCCTCTCCGAGTCTGAAAGTTTGACTGCCCATGGAAAGAGGTCATTTAATTAAAAACCACAACCCTGACTACCTTCTCTCAGAAGCTCTTCCCGTGGGCTGGCACTTCAGAAAACTCATCAACTTCTTTTTCATCCCTTCTGTCTTACTTCATCGTTAAGCAATTACTCACAGATCTATTGTTTTAAATACAAAACACTGGTTTGCACTCCTTGATCACAACTTGGGAGTTGCTAAGGCTCCCTCCTCCTCTTCCTCCACAAGGCTAGTGAGGCAAATCTTGGTGTCCTCTCTAGGAAAAGGAGCCTGGGTTCCAACTCTGGGCTTGCCACCACACTGACCACAGGACCAACCTGTGAGCAGTGAGGAAGGGAAGAGGCCCCTCCAGAACATGCATTTTCCCCAGTCTGCACAGCACAGTTCCCAGTACAATCCTACACAGCAAGGCACTTGCAAACCAGAGCTGCTATTTCCTCCCAAAACATCCAAAACTGGGGATGGTGCGTGGTACACCCAGTACACACCCTCGCCCCCTGGCTTGGCCAAGCAGCTGGGTGCCAACAATATAAAGATTTTTTCCTTTGGGTGGCAAAAAACTCCCAACAATCACCTTGAATTCTGCAATTATGCTAAAAGAATTCAAGGGAATTTTTGCTCCCTATCAGCTCCTGGTCTTCACTGTACGATTCATGACCACTCTACACTTAACTCAGCACTACAATTCTTATGTTTTCTTCTCCCCAAAACACTTTGCATCATCACACACAGCCCATGGCTTTGCCTGCCTTGCCTCTGCAAGGGCTCAGGTTTAGGGACAGCAAAACGGTCTCTTACCCAGCCCTTTCTTATTTCCCTTTGTGAGAGGCTCCATGCGATGATGGATGTGTAGAAATGCAAAGCAGAAGTCCAGACAAAAAGCAGCCAGTGTGTGAGGTGGTTTTGCCTTATAAAAGAGAGAGGCAGGAATGACTTACGCCTCATTAAAGAGCTCCAGTCTGCATTTTTATTAGATATGTTTAGACATCAATGGGTCTAAAAGAAAATAAATTAAAAGCAGTTATATTCTTAACATATGGCCCTGGATCAGTCACATGGATATAAATGAAAATAGGCACAGCAGATTGTCCAAACACAGGCATGGAAATCATTTTAATGGTGCACATGACCTATAAAATTTCAAGCAATAGCAGAGCACACAAAGGTGTGACAGAATTTAGCTACTGCAAGGCTGTGCCTTGTCCCCAGTCTCTGCTTCACATACACTGTGCGTATCACAGATGTTGCTGGAGACAGAAAGAGAGAGAAGAGTAATTCCTGCTCCTCCTAATGAAGAAGTCATGCTGTGCTCATTTTCCAGTGGAGAAACTGAGGCATGGAAGAGGCATACTCTGCCTAAATTCATTTCCTATCACAAATAAAACTAGGTTAATATCCCAGCCATCAGTGTCTTCTACAACGCTTCAGAAGCCCTGTGTCACCCCCTCCACATGCCGTGGCCTCTATCCTGCTAGGAACACACAGCTCCACGAGAAAACTCAGTTCAAAATAAAGAGGCAGTGTATGTAACTCTGGCCTGCCAGAGCACAAATTACTAATGTAAATGAGATCTCCCGAGCTCGATGGAACAATAAATGATGGCCCATCACACGGGCAGACATTGGCACTGAACAGAACAGGGTGGCACACCCAGAGCAAGCATGTCTTGCAACCACTAAATACACGTTTCTGTGCTGTACGTGGGCAGCAACTGCTGTCCGGGATATTTTAACAGCACAAACTGCACTGGGAAACGAAAAAAAACATCACCACAACACAAAAAACCCTGAGTACATTCCTCCTCATGGAGAGCCAGAACATAGGAAACAAGCAATATAATTATTTCCACTGGAGAAGGAAAATAAACCCAAGAACACACAAAGGGAAAGAAACAAGCCTCCAAAGCTGGGTTGTGAAATAGTTCAGGGCTCCTGTGCTGGGCTACAACATCCCAACACAAGGCAAGAAGGGTAAAGACTACAGATAAGCCAAGCTCAGGGTGATGAGCACCTCAGAGCACCCCGTCCTCTGTCCCCCACCCCAGCACAGCTTTGGGATGGTTTTTCCCCAGAGCCTGCAGAGTGGGTGCCCTAAATCCTGCCCATCCTTCAGCGTGTGATGTTTCTGTTTGCCCAAACTGACCCTTCCTGGTGGGTCTCCGGTACAAGGATAAAAGAAAAACATTTTCCTGCCTTTTGCATCGAGTACAAAATGCATCAACCCCATCAGCACCTGCTGGTCCCACCTGAATGGTCACCAACATGCTCATCCATGAGAGGTACATCCCTCCACCCCAAGAGGATGCACCCAGCCCAGATCCCACGGCTGGTCCCAAAATCCCTGGAGGCTGGAAGCAAACAAACCTTGAGCAGGGGCAGAGCCGGCTCCGATCGCACCGTGGTTCCTCCAGAGAATAGAAGCACGGCCGGGACACACTCGCTCTTCACGGACAAGTAAAAGCACTTTAAGGAGAGCTTTTTTTCCCCTCCCTTCACTTTGTTTTAAATGGCTGAAGAATTTCCTCTGTGAATGCTCCCAATTGTGGCTCACGCTGAGTTATTTTTAAAAGCACAGAACCAGATTCTCAAGACCCTGAATGAGGAAATGCAAAGCTTTTATTAAGCAATAATAGCCCAGACAATGGTCACAATTTCCCAAGGGTCTGAACACGGCAGCTGACAATAAGCTTTATTCCTCCACAAAACCCCCTTCACGGGCTCAGAGGGTTTGCTTTGTATGATCCGGGCTCGAGTTAGGGAGCTAAAGCTCAAAGCTCTGTGGTCGTTTTCAGTGTGATTTCCTCCACCAATGCACGTCTGCTCAGATACAAAAACCACTGGGAAAAGACCCTTTGCACCATGTCGATTGCCTCCTTTGCCAGTGCAGTAAAACCCCTCCAAACCTGCCCCCAACACATCACCCCGTCCAGCTGGAGCTTTCCCTTGTGGATGGATCCCAGCTGACAAACTGGCCAACCTTCCCAGGGTCAGCAGAGTCAAACAGCCCTTCAAATTGCTCCACTGATATCTGAACTAGCACACAAGGACTCTCACCAGCATGGCCAGGAACACACTTCAAACCTCAGAGCAGCCACCATGGGCTGTAATCACATCCAGTGACCACATCAGCTCTTCCTTCTTCCCAGAAGGAGGAAGTTGCAACCAGGAGGAGCTTGTCCAGTCTCCAAAAGCACCAAGTACCCGGGGTTTGGCCTTGGATAGGCCAATCCTCATTCAGTAACGTGATTCCCACCTGAACCAGATGCTCTGGCTCTCTCTGCACTAGCAAAAGCAGCAGGCACTGCTGGAGCACAGAAAACTGGATTGGCTCAAGAGATCTGCTTAGGACAAGGTGAACTGTGCTACAGAAATGGTTGGTTTTCACTGCTGACTATATAAAGCAGATCTCCAGAGAAAGTTAAAAAAAAAGAAAATGAAACAACTTGGCAAACTATTAAATCTGTAGAAAAAAGTGCCAACGTAAATGTATCCTGCTTGAATGCTGCCCTCACCTTCAACAGAAGCCACCATAAATTCATTAGTCCTTCAGACCAAAACAAGTGTATTTCTATCCTCCCATCTTATCTCCTCTTCCCTGCCCCACCGAAACAACAAACCTCACAAACAAGAACCAAGCTCAGATTCAATCTGAGCACTTCCCAAACTGGTCTGCCACACCACCAGGAGAGAGACCACAGGAACTCTTTCTACCAGATTACCACATCTTCAAGGGATTGTGAAAACATCTCCTAAGCTATCTGTCAGTCTGTAACCAAGAGAGCTTACATGCCGAAAAGGAGGAAACACTTCAACCCCCTTCACAGACACCTGCAATGGTCCTGCTGCTGGTGCACCCTCACCACACCTGCACATCTGAGCCCCCACAGGTGAGATCTGTGTCTGCTGCATCTTTCCCCTCCCACTGCTCACAGGCACGGCAAAATGGTTTCAGATTTCACTACAGCTTCCTAAAGGACATAAGGAAAAGGTGTTAAGAGGACTTGGTTAAAAACATGCTTCATTCCCTTCCTTTTTCAACTCTGCCTGTAAATGCAAGAGCCTCTATCATCCCTTGTCTTTTTTACCATAACTTCAAGGACTCTCGACCCACTTTAATCCCTCAGCTTGGCTTAAAATGCTCCTGAAAGGTGATTAATAACCTGGTTGCCTGTAAAACAGCTGCCCATGTCTCTGTCCAGAGAAGTATGCAGAAATCCAGGGTAGGTTCAGAAAACGGATGTACTCAAACTGAGGACGCCAAACACACCCAGATATGGCCATTCAGAGAATTCACAGAAGCGCTTTTTGTGCAGCAACAACATCTGTAAATCAAAGCATATTATTTTCCACCCTCATAATCAAGAGGGTTGCTAGATTATCTAGAGATCTGTCTGATCCTGACAGACAGGGCTGTTGAACCTCGTGCAGCTGCCTGGAACACACGCTCAGGCAAAGAGCTCACTCGTGACACCCAGCACCGAGTGCAGCCCCTTCAGTGCTCACTTCCAATTAGGAAAACTCTCGGTGTGACAAGGGAAGAGCCCCTCAGAGCCAGAGAAGTGGCTACAGGTGACAAATGTGCCCAGAGCCAGGATCAGGCAGACTGCAGGCAGGGAGGACGCACAGCACAACTCAAAAAGGCAGCTCTGACAGCAAGCAGAGCTTCAATTAACAAGCTGCATTTGCAAGGCCAGACTCCAAAATGCTGCTCATCATCCAATCATCTAACCCATGCTTAGAGCCATACCATTATAACACAGAATTGGGTATCAGCTGGCTGAACTAATCCCAGCCAGATGCTGAAACTACAAGCAAATAGGTCAGTCATGTATCCCACAGCACTGAGGGCCCTCCAGCGGGGAGCAGTCACGCACCACCACTCCTGCACCTGTGGAAAGGCTTTGAGAGGTTCCATTTGCCAAATGATACTTCATTTTGTGGTTCAGGGGAAGGGAAGTCACAGCCCACCTCATTGCCTGGAAGCTTTTTCATTGCTACCTTTCCAAATCATGTTATGCAACAGGTAATTCACTCCTTAAACACGTAGGAGCAAAAATGCCCTTTGGCATTAATAACAATTCCAGGTTACTATAATGGTAATAGAAAGGAGATTGTGGAGATTTTATTATACAACTCTGCAAATTACTTAAATCAAGTAAAAAAGGCACAAGGTTAAATTAAGGCTCCTTTCCTGCTCTGCCTGTGAGAGTACACACAACAAAATGAAACACAGCTGCTCCCTTTCAGATGTGTTATCGTAGCCATCTATTAACCTACAGAAGATCCTGGTAAGTTGTGCCAGGGGTAAGTTACTCCAGGTGCTTCAGGAGACACCATCTTTGGCCACACTCAGAACTGTATCACAGTGAGCCTCCACGGCCATCAATGACCTTTACAGTAACACAATAAATATTTTAGCATATAATGAATTTGCTGCATTCCATCTGCTCTCTGGGCCATTGAAGATCAGTCAGGAACAGATCAATTGCAGGCACAAAACCGAAAGCCACAAGGAAGATCTTACCTCCTGCAGCAAAAAGTTGAGGAGGGTTGAAGAGAAAAAAGGTGGGTTTTTTTTAAAAAAAACAACTCCTGAGCTCAGCATTTACACAAACTTCCACCAGATTCACTGTTCCAACAGCGAGATCCCTGCAGCCATTCAGGCAGGACTGGCCCTGAAGCTGCATCTTTATTGCCTGGAATCTCAAGATTCCTTTATGCCAGCAACAAACCTCTCAAAAACAACCTCAAAACCCCACAGGTTTCCCAGGAGTTTGAAGGACAGGCTGCACAGGAGCTCTGAAACATGAGGGGGGCTGCCTGTTTCAGCTCCAGTTCTGTCACCAGCTCACTGGGATTACTTGGATCACTTCAGACACATCCTTGCATCTCCATTTCTTTGCCTGCTCGGAGGCGTCAGAGCTTTGTCATTTTGCAGCAGCACCTCAAGAACACATGGAGTTGTCCATATCTCCTCAGCCCAAGGAAAGGAGATGCCAAGACACCCTTATCTCTGCAGAGGGTGAACACACAGAGCCAGCAGATACTGCTGGTCTATGCCAAAACCTCAACCAGCCAGATTGACTTTTTTTTTTGGATCTCATTTTTCAACAGATTTAGAAAAATTGTCCCAGGGGTATGGCAACGGGCCAGAACACAGGAGATCATTTCATGGCATCTGTAATAGCACCCAGTTAACAACAACTCCTCAATTTTTGTCTTATGATCTCACTCGTTAGGAAGAGTTTTTATCACCCTCCAATAACATCTTTACAAACACTCCCCCCTCTATGTCTCCACCAAGTCTTTCCTGACTGCCATATAAGCCCGAGGCTTCCCCTTCCTCCCCTTGAGATGGAGTCAAGGTAAGATCTTAATTTCCTCTACCATCTGCAAAGAAATTGCCTATACACCCGTGCCAAACAAGCTGGAATTACACCATTAATTTCAGCTTAGTCAGCTCACCCTACAGACTAAGTCAATATTTGACACATCTTTAACAAGAACTACAATTTATTTTAATTCAGCGCGTCGTGCCCACCGGAGCAAAGGATGAGAGTCAGCAGGACACGCTGCTTGGGGGAAAAACATGAGATAACCACAGACTTCTTCAGGCTGGAGACCTCCTGTCATCAAAAAGAGGGCTTGAGGGATAGAGGGACCACTGTCTCCCGAGATCAGCCCTCCAAACCAGGGCTGCTTCCTGAGAAACAACCGGCCTTCCCGTGAACAAGGCTGTGCAGTGAGAACATCTCAGCTTTCAGAGGGAGGGTTGCTAAGGCAAGCAAACAAAAGGCTCGTTGTCTGCAGCCCACAGCTTCTCAACACATCCCCATGGCTGCTGGGTATGGGGCAGTGCAGCCCATCCATCCAAGGAGCTCCAGCTAAATCCAGGCTCCATCGCCGCACTATCTCCGAGCAGTCCTTCAGAGCAGGTCGTGGTTTCTGGGATCGTCTCAGCTGCTCCACAGCTGGCAGAGACCAGGGAAACTCTGAGGAAAAGGATTTATGTGAAAACAAAGCCACAGAGGAAGGAGTCAAATTGGCGAGCAGAGTGTGAGGAATAAAGTCATAATAAACAGGATAGATCGAGAACAACTTCACCATAAGGTGCAACTGGCCCGCTACTCTTAGTTTTCAACCTCGGAAAAAATAACCCCTCAGTTGCAGGGCAGTCCCTGAGCTTCCCAGCCCCTCACACCATTTGCCTGAGCTCCCAAACTCCAGCTGTGTCAAACAAGCCCATCCCAGCAGATATCGATGCCGTGAGTCAGCGACGTCTTGCACAGATGGGATCTGTCCCCAAGTGCCTTTTTTCCAGAGCAGCATCTCCAGACCAGGCGCAGCGTCAGCACAACTCGCCCTCAGAGTTGTCTGCCAGCACTTTAGAGGAAGAAAAACTGCTGAAGCCACCCGGAATGCCAAGCTGGTTAATGACCCCCCCCAGAAACAGGTTTACCCCACACTGTGTCAGCTTTTCATAGGAAGCTGCTTCAAAAGTTGGAAGATCAACACTTTTTTGCCTTTCAATACAAAAAGCCAAAGATGGAAGCAGTTCCTTTAACTGTCACTTCAATTTCTTATGTCACATCTTCAGGTGCTAAAGCCTCTGGATCTCTCTAACCCTGTTGTACGGGCTGGTTCATCCTGCTGGCTGGCAAAGTCCTCTGCTTACACGAGCCCTGGGAAACGGTGCCAAAATTGAAGATTAAAGGAATAGGTCAGTGAAAAATCCTAATAAACAGACCATCCCGGGGAGGAGGGGGAGGAGTGTTGATCCAAACCTCCCTCTTACACAACCAGCCAGAGTAAGTCCTCTCCAGTCAGCAGATAGGAAGCATTACACGGGTCAGAGCTGCCATGAGCAGGGAAAGCTCATAAAAAACAAAATCACATGTGAGAAAACTAAGCGTTCCTTGTTTTGCCCAGAACTGGCAGGGAGAGGAGAGGCCAAACCCCAAGTAAACAGGCCACGTGCAGCCCAAACCAGCTGCAGAAAGGGGAGCCTCCCACCCAGCAGTGCCCCGGGGACCTTGCAGGGAGTGAATCTTGCCTGAGCAAAGGGAGGTGCTGCAAAGACACGAGATCCAAATTCGGAATAAACCCTGTCTCGCAGTGCTGCAGCTCATCAAAGGGGTGGTTTATGGCTTTAATTCAGTCACAAAGTAAAACTTAAGAACAAAAAGATACGTATCGAGGTTTATAGCAATAAAAGGTTTTACAGCAAGGTTTTCTCTCGCCCCTGGACACAGTCTTTGGCTACAGGAGCTGAAGGAAACCACACAGTGTGGACACACAAACGTAGCCTGCATTTGAAAGCACGAAGAACAAAGCTCTGGCGAATGTGGGAAATTAGAAAGCCTGACAGATTTCACCCTGGCTTATCCCCTGGCAAATTAGCTACTGTTTAAACATGGAGCTTGGGCATTACATCATCTGTTTGCAGGGGATTTTTAGATTTATTTTTTTTTAAAAGCTAAACCATTCTTGTGTTCACAGCTTGAGGAACATTGCTCACTCCAAAGAGACTCAACTCAGTGAAGGGGTGGATCAAACTTTTCGCAGGAGCCCTGCAAGCAGGGAAGCACACACCTAAACTGCTTTGCAAGTTCAAACAGCAAAAGATCTTATCTGGAATTTAACAGGAAATACAGAGTGCCCCTCAGGTTTGCCTATTCAGATCCAGGGATGAAAAACTCCACTTTTACAAGTCAGGATGTGCAAAACCAGCCTGATGACTGAAATCACACGGGCTCCTGCTCACCCAGCTCCAGGTCAGCATGGATCCAAGGGGACCTAGCTGGGTCCCGTTTGGTTCTTCCACTCATTTGTCACCTATGCAAATAACCCCAGAGTTTCAGGACGCTGCTTGAAGGGATCAGGCTGGGAGGAAGGGAAACTGCCTCAGCTGCAAACTGAGCTACTGCAGATATTTTCAGCGTCTGTTCTCTTGTTCCAGCTTGGACACTCATTGTGGAGACTGATTTTCCCTTGAGAGATGCGGAGATCTCCATCAGTGCAATTTTCTCACCGCTTGGCAGAACCCTGATTTTGCAGCACCTGCTCCTTGGCGTGGGTTTCATGGAGTTTTCTTTGGTGTTTTTGAAGGACCAGCCTCTCACAGCCCCTCCAAGAGCAGCTTCAGAAAACACACGGTGCAAGGGGCTCTCATGTGGAAACTCGTCTTAGCACTGGGTGGATGGGAGGCATTTCACACAATCTGTTTCGCTGACCCTTCGCTCTCAAGAGCTGTCAGATTTTGGAGAGGAAAGGGGAAGAATGGCAGGATTTTGGAAGGGTGAAAGGAAGACCAGTCAGTCTCACCCCTGAGAGGAGCAGGTTTCACACAGACACAGTTTGGGTGGAGTGAGGCCCTCAGATGTTGGATATTTTCCCCCACACCAAACCCACAGTGGGCTCTGACCACAACCCAGTGACATCGAGGAACAAGATTTCAAAAGACTTTTGCTAAAGATTTGTTTAAAAAAAATATATTAAAAAAAATTTCCCTAAACCTGGCAAGGTTCTATGACCTAATCACATTGCAATCTCTAAAGTTAAAAAAACCCCCAAACTAATAAAGCAAACAAAAACCAAATAAACAAAACCATGAAACAAAAACAATACCCTAAATAAAACCAACAAAAACCCCACAGTCCTTTCATCATCACGCCTCTGGACATTGAAAAATACAGTGTGGATTTTCTCCTTATGTTAAAAATAAATAAGCAAAGATTTATTTTGTAATAATACCCAGAACAAGGAACTCAAAAAAAACGAAAAGCAAAAAGTTTCAGAAAACTACATCTATGGAAGTCCTGTTTAAACACAGCTTAACCTTTAGAAAAGCCACAACTGTTACACACACAGGAAAATAGGCTGTGCTGTCAGAATGTAATTAAAGAACCCAGACCAACTCAATTCTGCTCTGTGCTGAGGTAGCCAGGAGCAGATCTGGGAGAAAGTCAAGCAAACAAATTCCCTCCCCGAGATTCCAAAAGGTCATCGCAAACAATTACTAAAATTCAATACTGCAAACAACATATGCCAATTCTTCTTTTCAATTTACAAGACAACTTTGCTGCTGTAGTTACAGCTTTGAAAGAATAATAATCCCAAGGATCAGGCGGCCGATTAAATAATTACATGAATACCGAGGAACCATTAAAACCGCATTTCAAAGTGAGTAGGAAACCGTTTGTTTCCTCTTCCTCTCCCTCTGCTTTTGCATAACACCGTTCCAAAACACATCCCATCTGCAGCTCAGCTTGGGCCAGGATGAAGACATTCCTTCCCATGTACGGGAAGTGAGGGAGATTATTCATTTCACTTCTCATAACAGAAGTCATATAGTGAGAAGACTTCAAAATAAGAAGTAAGGCAATTAAAAAGAAGCCCCGAAGCCTCGAAAAGATTTGAACCAATGCACATTTCTCTTGTTTCTTGCTACCAAGAGCCTTCAAAAGGGGCGTTTTCTCCTTTCAGTGCCAGCCCAGGCCCCATTGAGAGGAACTGTGTGTGTCAGCACAAACCTCTGCTGCACCCAGCAGCAACAGAGCTGAAAAATGAGCATCTGATTGTGGTGACCTTCACAGTCATGTACAACAGCCAAGCATTTCTGTCCATTCAGCACGTTCATTTAGAACAAGTCCCCCCCTCAACACTTCATTAAATGACCCTCCTTGGGTCTGACCACTCTGGATCTGCAGGGAACACCCAAGGGCACTGGAGCAGCAGCCTGACTGGGATGGTCTGCAAAGCTGCTGGGCAGAGAGAGACCTGGAGGTACTGGTGACAGTGGCTGGACATGAGCCAGGTGTGCCCAGGTGGGCAAGAGGCCAATGGCACCTGGCCTGTCCCAGCCACGGTGACTGTCCCTGTGCTGGCACTGCTGGGGCACCTCCAGCCCTGGGGGCACTTCTGGGACCCTCAGACAGGAGACCCTGAGGGGCTGGAGCGTGTGCAGGGAAGGGAACGGAGCTGGGAAGGGGCTGAGGGAGCTGGGGGGGCTCAGCCTGGAGAAAAGGAGGCTCAGGGGGACCTTCTGGCTCTGCAACCCCCTGATGGATCCAGGGGAGGGTCGGGCTCTGCTCCCAGGGAACAGGGACAAGGCAAGGGGAAATGGCCTCAAGTTGCACCAGGGGAGGTTTATATTGGATATGGTGAACAATTTCTTGCTGGAAAGGGTGGTCAAGCATTGGAAGGGGCTGCCCAGGGAAGTGGTGGAGTCCCCATCCCTGGAAGTGTTCAAAAAGCATGTGAATGTGGGACCTGGGGACATGGGGTAGTGGTGGCCTTGGCAGCACTGGGGTAATGCTTGGATTTCAGAGGTCTTTCCCAACCTTAACATTTCTATGATTCTGTATTGGCATTGCCTTCCCCAAGTAGCAGGTACCCATCCCAACCATTCCCTCCAGCAGCCAAAGAGCACCAAGCCCAGTTTCTCACTCCTCTGCTTCTTGCTTCGCCTTTTGAACAACACAAACGGAGCATCTGCCCCTCCTAACCTTGGGACAGCAAAATTACAAGCAGCAGAGCTGGGCAAAGATGTTTAAACACAGAGTTACTCCCTGCCATGTGAGTGGATCCCCTCCTCGGGCACTGCCAGTGCTTGTATCTCACATCTTGAGAGCTGGTTGGACCCAGGACAGGAATGCCCTAATGCAGGAGGATTAAGACAGCAAACTAACAGTAATAAAAAAACAGGAGAAGGAGCCCCTAGAAACTACTCCCTCCCATTCTACTGCTAAGGGACCCCCCCTAAAGCCCCTGGAAACTCCAAAAGTATTTAGTTTGCTGTTAGAGTATCAAACTGAATCACTTCACTGAGGCATCACATAAATTGCAGGAACTGCAGAGCTGAAAGAGGGAGAGAGACCAAGGCCATCCCTTCTAGCAGCAAGCTATGAAACCAATTCTACCATGTCACAGATCTCAGATTCAAAGGTCAGTGTGAGCAAGTACCAGGCAGTATCTCCCCACATCACACACGCTCTGCCATACACTCAGATACTATGGAAACCTTACCCTGCATTTCCTCAGCAGTTATGAAGCACAGAAGCAGGAGGAGGTGGCAGGAAAGCTCAGATATAATCCCCTCTCTCCTCACAAGGCTCCACACAAACACATAGACAGTCAGTACCCAGCACGAGTTAACACAGAGCTCCCTTGATGCACACACAACAGCTTTTGGTAAACAGGCTAAGAATAGGTACGGGGACAGCAAAGTGCCTGAGCAAGACTCCCCTGCAAAGCAACACCGAGCTCACAAGGAACATTTGCAACGCTGCTCTTGCTTTAATCAGTTCGGAGAAGGGGAAATTCACTGTGGCTGTTTTTATAACTCCCGCTCCACTCTGTTTGTCAAACAGCTGCCACGTTCTGTCCCAGCCAGAGCTGCCTCCAGTGGTACCCCAAAGGCTCACCTGTCAGTGCACGTATCAGACACCAGGGGTGCACATTCAAACAGACTCCAGATCTGTCTGCAGATTACATGTCACTCCTTCCAAGGCAATGGAATTATGCAGAGATGCAAGTCAGTGCAAAGCCTGGCTCATGCTGGTATAAAGCACCCCGGAAGATGATCTGGGCACAGCCACCTGAGCAATGCCATCTGAAACATAAGCTTGGAAAAACACTCAACTGATGCAAAAACATCTTCCCCCACATCTTCTTTGGCAAGGAAGAAGTAACTGTGTAGCTTGGCCTTGCTAATCAAAACCACCACTGTCCCCTCTTTCTGTTCCCAGAGAAAGAACAGGTCTGATCCCTGAAGGGTGGGAGGGGAAATTAGCTTAGCACAGAAGGCTGGAGATACCTGCCAGCTCCAGCTCAATCGTTACTCCTAACTAACTACACCCTTGAGACACTTGCAAAAGGCTTGGTGCTATTCATCACTGCCACAAAGTAAAAACCAAGTCAGAAGACCCTGGAGGCAAATGTGAGGAACCAACTGCAAGATTTCTTTGACTCTTTTTCATTACATCTTGCTTTTTGTTACAAATTCTACGATTAGCATCAACAATAACACTGTGCAGATGTTACTGATTTACAGCTTTCCCATGAAGAAAGGCAGCCCCAAAGCTGCTTTACAGGTAAGAGGTGGAAGAAGTTTGCAGACTGTGACAGAGCCCAGCAACAAGCAACCAAAGAGTTTCTGGGTCAATCAGATCTGACTGGCTCTGCTAGAAGGGAACAAGGTCAGAATCAACTCCATCCTCTGCTTTTAGTAAGGCCAAAGAAATAACAACCACCCTACAAGATCATTACAAGGACAGCTCTCGCCTTTCCTTTCTCCAGGTCCTTGTTTTTCTTTGGGGATGCACCTTGGAGAACCTGCAAGGAAAGGCTTAACAAGAGCTAATTGTCAGACGCCATGGTAATTAGTGGCAACTTTCCAAGGCATCCATTTCTGGCTGCTTTTCCAATAATTGGCTCCTCCTCCATCCCCACATTAAAATGAAGGTACACAAGGTAGGCGGCAGAATCATTTACAAGCACCAAGGTCTTCCCAGGAGAGGTGCCTAAGGAAAGAAATATCTTTTCTAAACAATGCATGGGTTGTTTTTTTTCCCTTCCCATTTGCTCTGGAACTGCTATCTTTATTAATTATCTGAGAACGATGTTAACCTATTCCCTGACACATATTATTACATGTACAATGCATTTCTGGGAGTCAATGTTACCCCTGGCCAGCAAATTACCTCTAAATGAGGAATACAGGATCACACTGCCCTGACTTCTGCTCACCTGCTGGTTACACATCACAACTTTGATGTCACTACTCCACTTCTAGCAAAGGTTTCCAGCCTATTTTACTTGCAGACCTTTACAAGTCTCCCTGCAGACAGAAAGGCCCCGGGAAGGAATTCAGAACTGCTTTGCTCAGACTTTACAGACCCCTGAGGAAGAGGCTCACAGCGTTGCTCTATATATTTAGGCTCTGCTCTCAACTCCAAGGCTCCCCACTTGTTTGGCAGCTCTTCTTGTCACCAGCTCCAACACTTCCATGCCAACCTTTTCCAGGCATCATCTGCATGTCAGCAGTACTCCACAGCATCCCCTCCACTCGACACCAACACAATCCAGAACACATCACTTCCCACTAAGTGCCTACACAGAGCAGACCTGCAGCATAATGACTTCCTCGTGCCCATAATAGAAGCACTAAAAGGCATGTACAGAGCTCATCCCTGCCTTACATACGATGCAGGGGCTTTTAATCACGGGTGGGAAAGGGAAAAGGAGTCTTTCCCACGTCCAGTGACGTACTTCATTCCATCACATTCCAATCCCAGCCCAGAAGGTGGGATGCAAAGACATTGGATGTGTCTTTCCCACGTCCAGTGACGTGCTTCATTCCATCACATTCCAATCCCAGCCCAGAAGGTGGGATGCATATGGGGTGGGGAAAAGTTGGGCTTTACAGTGAAAATGGAGAGGTGTTGGTGGGACAACGTAACGGAGGATGTTGGATGCAGAGAATGCAGTTTCCACATCAAGTGTCCAAACCTGAATTCATCATCTGTTTGACTGGATTTACAAAGTACTCAACCTGTCAAGAAGTGTTCCTTAAGGAAGGCAACACGTGTAGAGCAACGTATTTCCTGATCTGTGGCATTTTGGCTTTCAAATAAATCTAATTCCCTTCCAAATGAACCCACAGATGACCAGTATTTCGGCACAGACTTGAGATGACTATGTTGAACAGCACGACAGCTCATCATCCCACAGAGTCAGATGCTGGAACACACACTTCAGGCAATGGCTGGTACCAAAACACAGCAGGAACAAAAACAAACCTCGGGCTCCCTGCACTGTTACTGTCCCTAAGATTAAAGTCAGATGAGAAGATACCTGGAAGTATTTTGAATAATGAAAGAAAGCATTTTATGAGACATGACAGGTAAAAGACTAACAAGCTGGACACTGTACAAAATAAGGGAATAAAAATGTTACTTGTGCACTGGGGAATGTTACTAACATTTTCTATTAGAAGAACCTTGAGAGGGTTTCTCAGAGTTCGTGGGTTAATCCCATGTTCTGATGCTATTCTTGGGGAGCCATTTGCATTAGAAAAGTGACACATTTTCTTAATGCACCAAATTTAATGGGTAGAGGGGAAGGCAGGGGGTAGGCAGTGAAAACACACACCCCCGACTGCAGGCACCAAGATTCCAACCATTTAAGAAACTTATTGTAAGAACTAAGAAATTATAAGACTCATTAAAACACTTGCCTTAAAAAAAAAGTCCTTTTTATCCAGATTATCTGTTTGGAGTGTTAGGTTTCATCCCACCCAAAAAACCCAAAAGGATTGATTTGATTGCTTTGTAAGTCTCAATTTTCTGTATTTCACTTGATTTTATCAGTGAGGGATGGGTCACTTCATAGTGCTATTGGTTATGTCAACAGAGCCCTGAGAAACTGATGTCCATTTACATAATGTCCCAATTAGCAGGGACAAATCACAGAATCCCAGGATGGGTTGGGTGGGACGAGACCTTAAAGATCATCCCATCCCACCCCCTGCCATGGGCAGGGACACCTCCCACTATCCCAGCGTGCTCCAAGCCCCATCCAACTTGGCCTTGGACATTTTCAGGGATAGGGTAGCCAAAGCTTCTCTACCCAGCCTGTGCCAGGGCCTGCCCACCCTCACAGCCAACAATTCCTTCTCAATGTCCAACCTAGTCCTGCCCTCTTCCATCTGAGCCAGATTAGTCAGACCTCTAAACAGCTCTTGCCCCTAACAGGCATCAATTAACTAAGAGCAATGACTTCACAAAAACAGGATTTCAATTTGCACTTCAAAACTGGCCCTGGGAGTGCTGTAATAACATCAATTTACCTGGTGGGCCAGTGCTGGAGGCTTCCTACGCCCAGGCATTGATTCTCTGCAAGCCACGGAGCTGCACAGGCTTCTGTCTTCACCCTTCCCAACAAACCCCAAAACCTCAAATTGGCTTTGCACCTCTTCTCAGGCAACATCCACCACCACCATTTGCATGTGACAAACAGCCAGCTGAGCTGCAGGAGCCAAACTCAACCACGGCGAGCCCCAGCGAGCAGCCCTTTCAAGTGCTCTCCAAGAAGAAAACTCTGCTTTTGAGGATATGCCTGAATTGCAGCCACAGAACTGCAGGCATATCCATTCTACATTCATGCTAGTTTTAGCCCAGCAAGCACAGCCTGTGTCAGCACGGGTTGTACGAGACAACTGGCAGTCCCAGCTGTGTCCCCAAATCCCAAGGGAATGCTTTCCCCACTGCCAAGCCACACACTAGCAGAGATACACCACTCTGGACTGAAAACATGGGTATCACTTGCCTCTTTCATAAGAAAACAAACAAAAGCCCCAAATATTTTGCTTGTTGGGTGGTTAAGACATAGGAATCCCACTCTGGGTTTCATTTGTTGGAGTAATACCAAATACTCCCTCTTAAAATCCCTGCATTAGGAACTGCTTCAAAGTGTTCACAGTCTGTTCCTGCCCCAAAAAAAAAGGGGTGTCTGTCAGAGAAAACAGGTAAAGAAATGAGACAGCAAGCACTGGTAAAACCTATCTGCTGACAAAGAAACAGCAGCCAGTGAGTAACCACAAGGTCCCATCCAGTTCAGTGGGGTTTCCAAAGCAGAGAAGTAGCCTCTGGACCAGGAGCCAGTTCCCAGTGGACTGCCATGACCTTGGCATCAAACAGGTGACATGTTTAGGCTGCTATTCCCACCCTGGTGAAATCATTACTGTGGCCAGTGGAAGGAATGCTCTGGGAAAACAGGCAGGGCAACTGGGAGAGGTGATGGGAGTCAAAGAGAAAGGAGGGGGGGGGGCGGGAAATTAGGCAGCAGAGAGTGGAAGGAAAAAGGAACACATACCTACAAAATACACACAGCCAGAAGGAGAGAGACAAACACGAAAAACTGAAGATTAAGGTGTCATGGCAGTTCAAAATGTAATAGTGATGGAAAGCAGGCTCAGGAGGGGCAAGCAAAATCTGGGAATACATCAACAACGTTCAGCTCACCAACTGGGCACTCCCAGAGATCCATGCTACAAATAGTCAAGGAAAGATGATGACGTGTCCCATCCCACCTGAGCAGCACAAAAACAACCCTTCAATGTTGCCATGTATCACTGAGGCACAACTTAAGTGAAGGCAATTCAACAATCATGTTTTTCTTGTTCTCTGCATTTGTTGCTTTTTGCTCTGACTTGACAACTGCCAAGATCCATCCCCACGTGTAAACAAACATGAGAGCTAACAGTCCCCACTTGAAAAAGCAGATAATTCCAGAAAACTATTTTGGACTTCCCTTCTGCAATAAGGCAGCAAGAAGTTCAAGAACTGTCTGTACCACAGCTGAGCTGCTGGAAAACTTTGCTCAGTGAAGACAGACAATTAGCCCTGCTCCAGAACCTCTGAACACTGAGCTGAACCAACACAAACTCCCCATTCCGGAATGAGAAACAGAAAACAAGAGGTATCCCAAAGCCAGGAGTGGATACAGATAATGCTGCGTGTAACAACTGGGCTCTCAGATGGTACATGAAGTAAAGGGATTTGTCAGAGGAAGACCAATCTCTCTCCCCATCATCACATCATCAGACTGTGGTTCATTTCTGATGCTACTTCTGCATAGAAACGAGCTGAAGGTTACTCAGGACTTGATAAAAGCCGACAATGTGCAAAACACACCCCACCTTCCAAGACGCTACTATCTTAGATATCAAAGATTCCTCCATGAGAACAGGAATATCTGTAAGATAATCACCTGCATGTGACACTCCTCTCAGGAAACAAAGTTATTTAATCTCCTTCATGCACATGTAAGACTTGCAGCACAGAAACCCAGACATTTTCAAAGGCAAGTTATCATATCGTGATATCAACACACAGGATTTATCAGGTGCATGCACAGGCAACAAGAGGTCACAAAGTGGTCATTGAGGCTCTCAGTGCTTGGATTTTAACACAGAACAGCGTATCTAAAGTGCTTCTCAGCATCTCTGTGAATTCTTAATACCATCTGAAGCATTTCCAGCTCCTCCAGGCTCCAAATTGTTTGGGCTTGGACCAGCATAAGAGGGTGTTATGCTGCCAGCAGTAACATATTATCCCCACGCCGGTGAAATTTTTGGTAGAGTTAAGACCCCGATGTTTTTTTGAGCAAGAAGAGACCTCATGTGGGGGAAAACAGCTGGGGAAAAGAAAAATAGTAAACACGAACCTCAGCTTCAGCAAAGCAACTCACAGGAGCACAACACCAGCAGCACTGAGAGGGAGAGAGGCGAGAGCCTCGTCCTTTCTGCTCTGTCCTCACAAGGCAAAGCCCAGCAGGAACCACAGGGACCAGGGACTGAGCGTGAGGAAGGGGCTGCACCGGCCAGGAGGGGACACAACAGCCCCCCAAAGCACTGGGGATCCATGGGCAGGGGGGACAAAGGGGGCTAGGGACCCTTGGGGGCTGCAGCAGGGAGGGCAGGCAGGAAGGCTGGAGCCTGTCAGCAGTGCCGGGCCACCAGGTGCCAGCACAGCCCTCCTGCGATGTGGGTCCCCAGACTTTTGGGGAACCCCTCACAGTGTCCCTTGCTCTGGGGGACCCCCACAATGACCCCAGCCTGTGGGGACCCCCTCACAGTGTCCCTCGCTCTGGGGGACCCCCAAAACGCCTTTCAGCCCCCCAAGCCCTATGGGGACCCTCTTACCACCACAGTGTCCCTCATTCTGGGACAGACCCCCAAAACACCCTTCAGCTCCCCCAGCCTTGTGGGGACCGCCCTATCCACACAGTGTCCCTCACTCTGGGAGAGACCCCCACAACGCCTTTCAGCCCCCATAGCCTTGTGGGGACCCCCCTATCCATATAGTGTCCCTCGCTCTGGGGGACCTTCACAATGCCTTTCAGCCCACCCAGCCCTGTGGGGACCCTCACTCTGGGACAGACCCCCACACCACCTCTCAGCCCCTCACCCATGTGAGGACCCTCTCCCCCATGCAGCACCCCTCGCTCTGTGAGACCCCCACACAATCCCCACCCAGCCTTGCAGACACCCCCCCCCCACAACCTCCCTTGCTCTCTTCAACCCACACACCACTCCTCAGGCTGTGAGGGACCCCCTTACAGCCCCCCTACCCAACCCTGAGGGACCCCCTCACAGCCCCCTAACCCTGAGGGACCCCCTCACAGGCCCCCAAGCCATGAGGGACCCTCCTCACAGCCCCCCAAGCCCTGAGGGACCCTCCTCACAGCTGTCTATGCCGTGAGGGACCCCTTTACACCCCCCTC
>JAWWTY010000106.1:114508993-114530198 GCA_035222235.1 Margarornis squamiger
CCCCCCCCGCCCCCCCGGGCGGCCGCGGGGGGGGTGCCGGGGGGGGGGTGTTACCGCTCTCCCCCCTCCCTCCCCTTCTCCCCGCCCGTGGTACGGTCCGCCCCTACCTCTGGGCGCCCTCAGTTCGCCCTCCCGGCGGAGCCGCGAGGGGCTGGGGGGGGAGCCATAGCCGCTGCCTTGTCTTCCCGCTCCGTCCGCCCTCCCCTGCTCCCCCCCCTCCGCGCCAGACACACTTGGTTTGTTCCGAGAAGCCGGCCGGTCTTCTCCCCTTAAACCGCTGGGTCTCGCACGTCTTCGGCCATTTCCGACCTAGCCGGCGGAAGTTGCCGAAGTGGCGGCGGAACTTCACGAAGGGAGAGGCGGAGATAACCGAAGGGAGGGCGGAGGTCGCCGAAGCGGGGGCGGAGATAGCCGAAGGCGGGGCGGAGACAGCCGAGGCGGGGGCGGAGATTGCCGAAGGGCCGAGGGGCGGGGAGACCCTGGCCTGCCGAGAAGAGCCGAAGCTGCCCCCGGCTCGGCTCCCACCACTGCGCAGGCGCGCCGCGCCGAGGCGCTTTTCCCGCCTAAAAGGCGCGCGGCCCCTCACGGAGGAGTCGCCATGTTGTCACCGCTCGATGCTGCCCCGAAGGGCCGGCCACAGCCCTGCGAGTCCTCCAGAACCCCCGGCAAGGGTGCCCCAGTGGAGTCCAGTCTGGCCACGGTGCCCTGTGAGTCCCTCAAAAATCCCCATGAGAGTGCCCCCTTGGAACCCAGTCCGGCCACGCTGCCCGGTGAGTCCCCCAAAAACCCCCTTAAGGGTGTTCCCATAGAGCCCAGTATGGCCACAAAGTGTCGTGTATCTTCCAAAACTACTCAGAGCTCGAGGGAAGCTGATCCTCAGGTAATAAAACATCCCTATGGCTGGGAGTTTGTTGTAAAATAACACCCAGATCCAGCCTGGAGGGTTTTAGTGAATTGCTTGAATTGCTGCTCCTTCTGAGCAAAGTATCTCAAAATGAGTGTGTTCAATGTTACCAGTGGTTAAACGTTGTTAAGTCACAGCATCTATGTAAAAATCAGCGACAAGTACCAAACATAACATGTAACAGATGGTGACTGAAGAAAAAAGGAAAAAAAAGCAATCCTGAAATAAAGGGGATGAAAAAAAAAAAGTAACGGTGGCAGAATCTTCTCACAACAAAATCACATCAAACAGGTTCAATCCTCTGTTTGTGCACTTTAATTTTATATTATAGGGGCTCCATGAAAGGCATTCGTATCTACGGGAACCAAATCCCACCCCAAAACATAAACTGACAACTTTGGGGGAATTAAGAGAGTTTTTCATGGGGTTTTATCTCCAGGAGCAAAGAGGGTGGTATGTTTTCTGGCCACAAAGCTCCGGGAATCTCAGCTTTAATAAAACATGAGCACTTCAAAGCGGCCAAAAAAACACTTTTCCATCTCTCTGCACTTTTTAACAGTCATTTACACATGTGTAGAGAATGCAAGGAGAAACTAACTTTTATTCTGAGATGAAAAGCCAGCGAGGGGTATGGCGGGGGCACAGGTCTACCCTTTGATAAACAATACAAAATCCAATTTCCCTCGCAGGGAACGTGCTGTTCTGAAGGGCAGGAATAGGCACTGCAGGTTCGAAGGCTCTAAGAAACAATACTTTCGTATCTTTTACAAAAAAATAAAATTAAAAAAAATAAATAAAAGACCACGGCTGCATCGCGCAGTATAAAGCCAAAATTAACATCCAAATCACCGAGCACACCCACGCTTGTCCTACCACACACATCTGTTCCCACTCTGGCTCAGGGTTTGGTATTCCAGCCCCAGCTACCTGGAGCTCTGCAGCAGGGAAACAGGGACAGTCATTCCCTCCTGGACCTCACGGAGGAAGAAATACCAGTGGAGAACGTGCACTTCGGGACACAACTCGAGGGAATTATTCTTCTCCCAGCTCCCTGAGGAAAACAAGCTGTCAGGATCAGCAGCTGGTCTGGCAAGTCTCTCAGAAAGCACCATCAAGGCTGTTACAGATTATATTGACGAAGACACCTTTGGCTTAAATCCCCTTCTCTGTGTGCTTACCCTTCTTACTCTAATAGGAGATCAGTGTTAAAAGGGGAGTTCTCAGCTTCCCTTCTACCAAGTGAAAAATCCACTGCTCTGCTGCCTTCTGGATATCCCAACAGAAAAACAGAAATACTCTCATTTCCCACCTTTCCTGCCACCTGGGCTTTTGGTTTTTCATATACAGTATTCAAGAACACACATAAAATTTCCACATCAGAAGTGGATCCTAAAGGACAGAGTCTATAACCTATGATGAATAATAGTTTAAAGAAGAAAATATGTTGCGGATATCATGCCTGACTCCCTCCTGGCAAGGAGAAGTCTTTCACTCCTACCAGCTTTTCAACCTGTTTTCCCAAAGCAACAGACTCAATGCATGGTGCCAGTCCTGTTACAGACTTTGAAACTCTGTAGTGCCTTTTAGTTGAATTTGACAGAGCAGTGGAGGTCTAAAAACACTAATCCTGCTGTATGGAAGGGTGCAGGTGCAACTAAAAAGCAGCTGCAGTTCAGATTGTGCCCCTTCTGTTCAACCTTTAGGAAGAAATTCTTGGCTGGGAGGGTGGGCAGGCCCTGGCACAGGTTGGGCAGAGAAGCTGTGGCTGCCCCAGCCCTGGAGGTGTCCAAGGCCAGGTTGGACAGGGTTTAGAGCAACCTGAGATAGTGGAAGGTGTCCCTGCCCATGGCAGAGGGTTGGAATGAGATGATCTTTAAGGTCCCTTCCAACCCAAACCATTCTGGGATTCTGTGAGCAGTTTTCTTTAGAAACCTCTGTATTATTTCATGCTGGGAATCTCCATTATATTACATTTTACATAGCTCCACAGTTGGCAGCTGCAACTGAACACAGTGAATGCCATCCCACCTTTGTGTCCTCCTCCTCTGTTCCAAATGGTCCCCACCTGCCCTTTTTTCCTTACCCCCATCAAATTCCCTATTGCTCATCCCACTTCCTCCTAAGCATGTCTTGCATCCTGGTGCCTCCAATCTGCTCTAAATTACATTGAGTCATTTCAAGCAGGTATTAAAGGAGGTTCAGAGCCAGCTAATGCACATTTCCATGGCACGCTTCCATGGCCTCAAATAAACCCCAGAAAAAACATGGAACAATCTGGCTGGAGGACCCTGAGCTTCCTATCTTTTCCCTGCTGCAATCCTTTTGGTGCATCTCTTTTAACCTCTTTCTCCTCCCTTCCACAGGAGACAGATCCAAGGCTGGACCATCTGTGGATTTTACAAGTTCCGTGGAATGCTTTCAGACCGCACTCTTAACCTCAGACACTCCTATCGGATTTCAGAGGATTCAGCCACTTTTTAGCCCCAGGGTGCTGTAGGTGCTAAATAGATTATCTACATCTCTCAGCCACTACTGAAGACTACACAGCAAATCTCAGTTTTTAATCCTGCTGAGACTCCGACTTCTTTTGGCCATCAGGTATCCCAAGGCATGCTCCAAGAGGAAATGTTAATCTGGAATGCTGGCCAAACTCCAGTTTAGGTAATTACATTCTGACAATTTACATTCTCCCTGCAGTTTTTTAATGGATATAGAATTATTTTTTTTTTCCTTTCCTTTCTTTATGTCTTAAAAGCAGCGGCCTGGTGGTGCTCCTGCTGTTGGAGCAGCTGCCAGGCTTTGCAGCTTAAATAGCTGCATTTCAGGGGTGGGTGAAGGCATATCAGGACAGTTAAATAAAGCACTTTTGAAGACCCTGTGGGCACAAGGAGTATTGTAACAACACACCCACTGCTGGCCACAAAGCAGAGCAAGGGCTGGAACATAAAATGAAACACTCAGGGGCAACCAGGAAAGGAAAAGTTACCGCAGGAATGGACACACAGGCGTAAAGGCCTTTCCCTCCCAAAGTCTAATTCTGGTTGGGATCCAAAGACCAAACCCCAAGAACTATCAGCATCCTGCACAGGGGAACCAGATCAATCATGATGGCAGAAGAAAATGAGTCTATAAAAGCAGTGAAAACTTTTGGCAAGATGCTGGAGGACACTGCCTGGTGGTTAAAACAGGGTGAGGGAAAGAAATGCCCGTTCCCTTGTTAATGAGGGCACATTTGGTGCTTTTATTTTACCTGGCTGTGCAAAAGAACAATCACGAGGCAAGAAATGGGGTAAAAGGTTTTGTTCAAGGTGGAATACTAAGGATCACCCTCGGAGCATGTTAGAGTCACTCCCCCAGATGTTTGACTAAAAACAAACATTCTGGATAAATTAATTAAATGACTGTTTTACCACAGAATCACAGAATTGCTTGGGTTGGAAGGGACCTTAAAGATTTTCTCTTTCTAACCCTCTGCCATCATGCTTTGTTTATAAAACCATACATAACCACACCATGTTCTTTTCTTCACAAGAACCACAATGCCCAAACACAGTAATTTTCATATTTCAGCAACATGGAAGCAAGTTATGAGAGATTAGGGCAGTGGTGACAAATAAACCATGAGATATGGGGTAGGTAGAGACACATGGAGCTTCCCCTCCTCCTCCAGTATGTCCCAATTCATTAGCAACCAAAGGCTGCCATTAGTACTTTCACAAGTATTTTGTTGGCCAAAATATGGTTTTCCCCATCCCCAAAAGCACCAGCAAATGAATTTCAGTAGGACAGGTCACTCCTGGCTTTGGTGGAGCTCCCTGTGGTGTGAGCAGGTAAAGTTAGAGCAGGTTTCCTTCTCCTTCTGTCTACAACAGCTCACAGCAATTCTACACCAATCCAGCACCAAAAGAAATCATCTAAATAAATTTTACCTACAGAAATAATTTTAAAGAAAAAAAAAATCCCATGAAGAGCCTTCCACACTGCAATACTCTTGGAAATTTCATCAACTCTTCAGAAGAACATGATCCAAAGCAGGAAGCAGCAGCTCAGTCTGGTGACAGCCAAGGAAAACTCTGAGTGGATCTTGGCAATGGCTGAGTAATGGCACAAAATGCCAGCACTGCCTCTCTGCTCAAGGCTCCTTCCCCTTCCAGGCCCTGCTGCACGGAGGAACCAGCTGCACCTCTGCAAAATTCCCTGGAATTCCTGGACTATTACAACTAACCATGCTCCCCCTTCATCTCAAAACACATGCTTTGAAGTTTTCCAGAGATATCTAAGGAAGAAGACACATCCAAATACCTAGACTTCCCCCAGATTCCACTCTGGAACAGATGCTGAGGTTCTAAATACAGACACATCTGGTAACCACTGGTATGAAAAAGCTGGCAGGCAACAGCTTATTCTGTCCTACTAAATATTCCATAATTTGAACTATAACAGGAGTTAAAAAAACTGATCATTTCACTTGTATACATCATAATCCCCAAGCACCTCCACACTGTAGCTGCAGCACTCTTGTCTAACAAAAGCACTTTCCTTTGGTTTGTTTTTTAATTAAGCATTCAGCACTGTCTTAAAACTTAAATTAAAAGTGACTGCAAACCAAGCCGTTGGTAAAGGAGAAAAGCAGCCTTTTCAGTGTGTGCTTTGTTGCACCAGCCTACCAGACTCAGGGCTGTGAGTCTCCAGCACTTCAGCTCACCCTCGAGCCCACACAATTTGAGGGGCCTTGACAACCTGCCAGGTTGTTGAGAGTGCTTGAAAAGACAGAAGACTCGGGGAGTGCAGGCTCTGCTCACACAGACCTGTGCTTAAAGCCAGCTGTTCCATTTGTCCCCGGGTTCAGTCACCACAGTGTAAACCAGGGATAATTCTTCCCTGTCAGGAAAACAATCTGCTAGAAATTATCATCATCGTGTAGTGAAGGCAGCTGGGAAACACGTAGGCAGGTGGGTAAGGGGAAAAACCCACTCTCAAAGCCCCCAGACAAAGCCAGATCTGAACATGCACAATACCCATGGTCACCCCAAATCCACTCCCCAAACTCTCTTTAAATAATCTCCTGGGACGTTGTTCCGGGGTTCTTTCTGTGAGCTGAGTGAATAATCCGTGTTTGCTGGAAATCCAAAGTGATGGCAGGCAGAAAACGGTCATTCTGGATTACAGACACTCGGGGAAAAGACTGTGAAAGGCTGTCTGCTGGGATTGTGTTAGAGGTCCATTGGAGACCCCACCAGTGGATTTGGATGTGTGCAGAGAGCTTTTAAAAATGACTAGAGAGAGAAAAAAATACTCCCGGGAATTGGCTGATTAGGGAGCCTTAAATTCCAGACATAGAAGGAAGAACAAATACCAACAGCAGGGCCCTGTAAGTCTGAGATGTACTCACCGACTGACCTCTACACAAAATAGGCACTGAGCAAACCAGAGGTGATTCTGCTGGAGACTTTTGGCAAATAGTGAGGATGTTGTAATAAAAGCTGCTTGTGATCACTCAATTCGAGCCTACTTCCCACAAATTGATTTGTTTTAAGCAATATAAAAGCAGGCCCGCAAGGTTTTCACTTCCAAAAAGGAAAGTTGGGGTAATTAAGCAAACTAGTTTGAGAAGCTGAAAGGCTCCAATGAAAGGACCTTGAAAGCAAACAGGAAAAACCATCTGCCATTTGCCTCCTGGATAGAGAAAGTGAATAAAAAGCACACATGGGAAGCAAGTGAGATGGGAGATAGTTATGGTCAAAGCCCTAGACTGAACAGAGATCACAGAAGATGATCATTTAGGTTAGAAAAGACCTCCCAGACCATCCAGTCCAACCTGTGCCCCATCCCCACCTTGTCCCCCAGCCCAGAGCTCTGAGTGCCACGTCCAGTCCTTCCTTGGATACCTCCAGGGGTGGGGACTCCAAACCTCCCTGGGCAGCCCCTTCCAATGCTTGACCACCCTTTCACTGAAAAAACTCCTGATGTCCAACCTGAATTTCTTAAGACTACATCCTTTCCTCCTGTCCCTGTTCCCTGGGAGCAGAGCCCAACCCTCCCCTGGATCCATCAGGGAGTTGCAGAGCCAGAAGGTCCCCCCTGAGCCTCCTTTTCTCCAGGCTGAGCCCCCCCAGCTCCCTCAGCCGCTCCTGCTGCTCCAGCCCCTTCCCAGCTCTCTTCCCTTCCCTGCACACGCTCCAGCTCCTCAGTGTGTCCTTCTTGAATTGAGGGCCCAGAACTGGACACAGCACTCAAGGTGTGACCTCACCAGTGCCAGGCCCAGGGGAAGAGGCACTTCCCTGGCCCTGCTGTCACACTACTCTGATAGAGATGAGGCCCTTGAGTAATGAGGAGAGTGCAGAATGTCAGGGTGAAGGCAGGGTGGGCTGCAAGAAATCCTGTCTGCAATCCTCCCAGCCAGGGAAAAGCCAACTGAGCTGCTCCATGCTCTCCCAGGCTGCCAAAATGTCAAGTCTGCTAGCAAGGATTTCTAAGAGATCCACACAGCCCCTCAACTAAAATTCAGGAACCTTCATAATGAAAGCTTAGAAGTGCTGGAAGGAGCCTCCTCATCCCCCAGCCACGTTGGAATGTGCCGATGTGCATTCCAGGTTCTCCTGTACCCACAGAGCATCCCATCAAAACCATCCAGCTCCAGGCAGGAGCCCTCTGGAATCACACAGAGCATCCCTGCTTCAGGATGGAGGGAAGACCCAGCCACTGATCACAGCCCAGGCTCGAGAACAGAGGATGAATCAAAACATAAACCGCCTGGAAATACCAAGTGCAAAGTGCCCCTTGAGATCAAAGTTACGCTGTGCTAAAACACCTTGGCACCCGCCTTTGATAAAATAACTGCTGCCTTCTGCCAAAAAGGCAGTTGGGCTTATTTATTGGGATTTTTAGCAATGCAACAAGGAATCCGGGGACTATTTGTAAAGGGGGGAAATGGGGATCAATAACGAGAACACCGAGATCGATAATAAACACTGGTGTGCTTTAAGTGCTGCAGGGTTTGTAAAAAGCATCCCCACAAAGGTAAATAATAACAAATAATTGCCAGCGTTCTGAGCACAATCTATTTCAAGGCCTAACTTCACTACAAATGTACCAAAAGGCTTTAAAATTTAAAAAACATATATCTAAGCAGTGCGGGCCTGCTGCCAAAACCCACCACTAAAACAGGGAAACAGGTGCCAGCTGCTGCTTTTCCCAGTGCAGAAGGACATTTCCTCCTTTCTCCATTCAGTTATTAGTGCATTAGAAACAGAGACACAGCTGAATCATAATGACAATATTCCTTAAAATAAAGCCTTCTATGTTTTTCTTTCCTACCTGCAGGATTCTTAAGTGTATTTGCAAAAGCACAGGACCGGAAATCCGGAGTCTGATCCCTTAATACTGAAGTCAACCACATTGCATAATCCCATTAATACATTTATCAGGCTCCATCTTCACAGCAATCAGGTTTTTAGCCCTTTACACAATTCTCATTAGAAGGCTTTTCAAGCAGCTCCCTTAGTTTTGAGTCTGTTCTGCTCTTTTCCAGCCTAAACTTTTTCAGAGCCTTTTGTTCTCGTGCCAGATTTGTCATTTAACTTAAATAACTCTTCTCCCTCTCTGGTATTTACACCAGAGTATTTATAGAGAAGGAATATCATTTTTCTCTGCCTTTTTTTGTCACCACCTTACCATTCAAGCTCCTTTAATCATTTTGGGACCCAGACTCCCCGTTCTCCGTATCATTTCAGGCAGATACCCTCCCCTGCACCTTTTACAGCTGAAATCAATCTTTCTCCTGTGGACAAGGCATGCAGAGTGCATTTTAAGCAATGCCTCACTAAAACCTGTTGCAGTGTGGCATTTACTTGTCACTAGCGGAAATAACTCTGTTGACAAATGTGATCCTGGTGTGGATCTTTATATCACCACGACATCAGAATTATGCTGTGATTGATTAACACATTCCAATTCCCACACAGAAACCCCAACTTTCCAACCGAGTTTGCATTACAAGGACTCACATTTGCTTACAGACAAATAGTCCTAAAGTCAGTCATTCTTCTCCTGGGATCTCCTGTTTTTCCTCTTCTGATGACATCTCCAAATCCAATAATTTCTGCTCTATCATTAGTCAATACCTTGATTAACACTGCTCTTTATGCCAGTCCTTGAGGAAAACTATTGCTAACTTGTCTGCCAATCCTTCTTCAACAATCCCACCTTTTCTCCCGTGAATACAGGATTTATTGATGCAAAACAGAGCAAAATACTTCAATTCTGATTGATTTAAACCCTCTTACTTTGCATCTCTTGTGGTTTTTTGGTTTTTTTTCTTAATGAAAGGCTGATTTTTGCTGGTGGAGAACAACACAGGCTCATTTCTCCATAAATCAGGCCCTTGCCTGAACTGCAAAGCTGTCCTACTTTTACAGTTGGGCATTTGTAAAAATTAATACACTATGCAAGTCAACACACTTGATGTTAAATATGGTAAATGAAGTTTCTTAATGACTAGCCTGACTTTTTAATTGTACTTAGGGTTTATGTCACAAATTTAAGAAGCAATTAGAATGCAGGAAAAAGGCACGTCAAGCTTGTAGTTAAATAAAATAAAGCTAAAGGTGCTGAATACACAGTTTAAATTAAAACAAACTGGTTTATTGTACAAAGGGAGTCTGCAGCCTATAAATAGAACCAATTTCTCTCTATTCAGCATGTCTTCAGGTATTCAGAACTTGAAACAACATTAAGTTCTATTCTCATGCAAAGGAAGAGCTGACGCTCAAGTAAAATGAAAAGTGGCAAAAACTACTCCATTAAACAGATTACTGAACCCCCCTGTGAAAGAGAGCACTCCCACAACCCCAAGCACACTCCTTGCCCTCCTCCCATCCCTTCCCCCCCTCCCTCCCCATAAATCCTACACACACGAAACACGCAGGCTCACACCCCACATCAGTCTGAAATCCCATCAGCCCCAGAACCAGGCTGCGAGGCTTTTCAGGGTGAAAGTGCAGCTAAACAGAGTCAACGAGAGGGGCAGAGTCGAGAACAAACATGGCAATCCGTGCAGCTGGAGTGGGGAGGGCTCTGCCCCAGAGCAGTGCACACATCCTGTGCATCAGGACTTGTCCTCAGCAAATGTTACCTCAGTCTGAACCTTGGAAAGTTGCTGCAGCTTCCTCATGAGGAAAAGAACGACCTTCTCCAAGTCTTCTTCATTCACCAGTTCCAAAGTACTTTGAGATCCTCCAATACTTGGATGTAATCACTACCAGTCCTGGCTCCCAGGAGAGCAGGAACAAACAATTATCTCCACTTCCAATTCCAGCAAAGTTCCACTAAAGCCACCACCTATGTCGAGTTTTAAACTCAATCACATTTAAAGACGAAGAAAAATCCTCCCTCTCCCCCACCAGTGACAGAATAATACTACACTCTGCCTTTTTTTTTCTTTTTTGTAATTAAAAATAGGCTGAACTTTAGAAGCGTGGTTGCACTTGAAGCAGTAGAATGAAGTGCATCCTAAAAAGACGCCACTGGGATCGGTTAAAGCCAAGAAAATTGCAAACATTCAGGAGGAACGAAGCCAAAAACACAGCACCAGATTTAAACTTGGCGTCTGCTGTGGCAGGAGGCCAGTGGAAGCAGAACTTGCTTGGGGGAGGAAGGAGAGGGAAGGCTCCCTCCTCCAGCCCACAGACCAGGTATGATGGGCCAGGGAATTGGGTGTCAGCAGCTGGCACAGCTGGAGGAGATCACTGAGGATCAGAACTCAGCTGTAAAATAATCCTCAGCGTATTAAGGCAGGCCATCAATAAACATGGGGCTGTTATACACCACTTGCCATCTTCAAAGAGCTGTAAGCCCAGTGACTAATCCTCACCACCACCTCCTTAGGTCCAGGAACTGTTTATAAAGATGAGAACAAAGGCGAAATGGTGAAGTCATTGGCCACAGCTCCTAAAAAGCAGTTTGTCAAACCAGCTGAACACGAGGCTGAAGTTCAGGGCTCCCAGACACAGCCCCTTCGCTGGGTGGAACCTCCCTGGTGTTTCTTCGACAGCAGAAGACTTTCAAGACTTAAAACACTTGTCCCCAGCCCTGAAATTGCACATATAAAGTTCCTTTTCAAGTGGGTTCCCTTCTCAAGACTGATTTTCTCTCTTGTCTGCGCAGTCAGCAGAGCAGCAGGGGAAGTAAAATGGGTGAAGCGATGGTAGGATGGAGATCAACAGGAAGTTTTGGCCACTAAACTTGCACTTCAGCTCATGTGGTTTAACAAAGTGACAAAAAAGAGGCACCTAGCAAAGCCTTTCAGTAGGTTGGTAAATCACAGTTCCTCGAGTCTCTTCTCCATCTGTTTTTCCTCCAACAAATAAAATCACCTTAAAATTTACAAGAAAGCTACGACACAAATTCAGTTTCATAGCAACCTCTTGGAGGGAAGATGATATGGACTTGCAGAGCATCTCTGTTACCAATGCTCTGCTCAGCAGAGATCTCCAGAGGAGACTAGAACTAAAAACATACTTTAACAAAATGCCAGGAACAAGAATAAGTTACTAAAGGGAAAATAAACCCAAGACACTTGTGTTTCTAAGCACCTCAACAACGTTATCAATAAACCCAGATGCAGCCTTGCCACAAAAGCTGCAGCGACAATTGATTCAAATGGATGGCACTTCCGTAATGCCCCTATTTGACTCTTAGAGCTGAAGCAGATAAAAATTCAAAGATTGGACTTCCTTGGTATTTTTATGTTAATCTCCACAGCTTTAGGGAAATTGTTGTGACTCCAATTCACTCTGTGCAGTCACAGCCATTCAAGTGCCTTCCAGCAATTTTCCTACCTCGCAGTCTATCTCATAAGTCAACCTGATGCATTATCTTGCCTGCAAAAATCTGTCAGGAGCACCAGGCAGGCTCCCCCTCGGTCCTGATAAGCAGGAGTAGACCTGACTCACACTCTTTTTTCTCCCTTTCATCCTGATTTTTATTGTTTCCTTTACATTTTAGTTTTCCCGTGTTGCACAAGGAGAAGGGATCAGGCTACGTATAGGTGTAATGTGTGTGTAAGGGACAACAAGGGGAAGAATGTGTTTTTAATCTCCACCTACTCCTCTTGCTAACACTTCCTTTTGCTTCATCTCCTTGGAGGTAATTGAGCATTATAGTCAAATGAATTTTCCTTTTCCTTTGCTTCTGTTGAAAGAAAACAATGGGAGAAACCCACACAGGAGGAAATGTTTTCTGATCTGGAGTGCTTGGACTTGCTGAAGTCTTTTGCTGTGTTTCTGCAGAGAGCAGACAAGCAGCTACACCTCTTTTGGGGCTACTTTTGCCCAAACTGCCACTGCACTTGAACTAAAAACCAGTTTTACTGCAAACAGAGACTGGCTTCCATGGGCCTGAGGTCTACCAGGGCAACAGAGCTCTGGCTCTGGTTGACAGATCCCCTGAAACAGCTGGAAGATCTCTCTCCCTCATGGGGACTGGGAGGTATCCACTCAGCAGGCTAGAGCTGCACCTCTGCCCTGGGCTCAGGGAGTACCTGGGCTAGTCCTCACTGCCTCTTTTCTATGAACTTATGCAACCCTAATAACCCTGGCTCTCCTGGGCAGGCTTGACTCACACAGCCTTCACAACTGACTGGGGTGGTGAAAACGTGCAAACACACTGCTGGTTGGATGGCACTGGGGCTCATTTTGTAGGGAAACAACACAAATATTGATTGTAAGGGCAAAACAAGGCAGTGTTGATGTGGATCCGAGCAGATCCCAAGCAGTGAGATACCCACAGCGAAGCAACCCAAAGACTTAGGTGTAACCCCAGGGAAAAATCAGCATTTAGAGGTACTTAGGAGCAGGGGGAAATGCCTAAAATACCACATTCACAGAGAAACCCACAGCCCAGCTTCTCTCTTCCAAGACCCATGAAGGGCACCAGCCAGCCCTGGAATGGCACTGCCAAGGTCCTGGGGCAGCTGATGCCTGACAGGACCACTCAGAGCAGAACCAGAGGCTGCACCACACTCCCAAACTGCTCCACCAACGAGTCTGGGGGCAGAACAGAGCTCAGATGGACCTGTAAAAGCCCATCCCTTTACTCCAGGCTGCATAAAGTTTGACTTCAGTCATTTTTTTTGTAGATGACCACCCAAGATTCTCCAGGATCTCTTCAGACTAAGGCTGTCAGGCCCAGGTCAGTGACAAACCCGGTAGAGCAAAAGCTGTAACTCATTAGCACCTTTAATTCTTTAGGAATTGTGATTATGTTTGCCTCTTAATGAGGCCTTCAAGGCAAAAAGAAACACAACAAAACAACAAGCAAAAAAAAAGTCCTCAGGTGGTCAAAGATTCATTACAACAGGCAGAATCATTTCCTTCATCCTCTCTCCACCCCACACTTAATTGAGTAGCCTGGTAAATTGATGAATTACAGTTAAATGATCTTGCTGTGATACCTCTTGCTGGTGAGTGAAGAATACCCTGCCAGAGCCTCCTGAGTTCAGGTGATGGATTTGAGCCCAGCCTGCAACACAATTCCTTGTGACTGACAAGCTCAGCTATTTTCCCTCTTAATCTTGATAATATTTGATTGAATAAATCCAAGGTCATAATTTCCCAGGTGGATAAAATTATTCAAAATATCCCCGGCCCTCCAATTATTTCAGACTGCATCAAAAAAAAAAAAAACAAAAAAACCAAAACCAAAGAAACAAGGTGACAAATATTCACACACGAGCTGGTGACATCTCAGCCTCGTTGCTGGGAAATGTCTACACCCAAACCAAACCTTTGCTGGAGCATGAAGGAGCAACTGTGAAGTCACATTTGTCATCTCACGGCCCAAAGCCCTCAAACCTCAGGGACACAGACCCCTGGGGACCAGCACTGCTCATGTTCTGTCACAGCCCAGCAGATCCTTTCTTTTTCTGTGTGGAACTTTGATAGGAAGCAGCTTGGCTGAGTGGGAATCATTTCAAGATGTGGGAAGCGGGGAAAGGGTAACTATTAACTGGCATCATTCTCTCTCAGCACACACAAACACTTTCTAATAGGGGAGCACCTTAAAACCCCCACGCTCGAGCCTCAGCGAACACTTTGGGGTGCCATCTGACTGTTCCTTCCCATTTTCTTCTCCTTCCAAAGGCCAAAATGGGAGCAAAGGTTTCTCCACCTTGGCTGCACAGAACTTTCACACAGATCTCCGCACAGCATCAGCTGGATCCCAAGATGTTGTGTCATTTGTGAAATATTCCAGTGCTTTATTGTGCAAGCTCCTAATTATTAATGTCAAGGCTCTGTATTTCTGCAGTGAGATTTATGATGTAGCTCAGGGTGGTGGATTTGAAGTAGTTTTCCCTCAAATCTACAGATGGAAAATGACAGAAGTGGTTTTTATGCCCTCAACTTCTGTAGTCCCTGGTGCAGAAAAACCCCAAGGAATAAACAAGTCTCTCAAAAGAGGAATCTGGGGTGCAAATTGTCCTTCTCTGCCTCCTCCACCACCACAGTGGTATAAATGTCTTTTCTAAATAGCTCTACGTGTCCCTGGGGGGCAATACAGCCAGATCTTTACAAAATTTCACTGTTATTTCTGTTTTCAGGGGATGTTGCAAGCCTCCTTCCATCCCACTGAGGCTTTCCAGCCCCCAGAATCGGGACTGCAGCAGGAATAGGACACAGATGGGCCCCTGGAACCAGGAGAAAAGAGGCAAGTGATGCAAAAAGCCAGTGGCCCCACATAACCCTTGTGAGGGAGCCAGAGCCTGTCCCCGTGGAACAATAGCAGGAAACTGTCACTGAACTGGCTGTGGTCTGTGCCTTCCAACCCAGGAGCTGGGCATGGAAAAGCCTTGCAAGGGAGAAGCAGAGAACTCCTGAGGACAAAGGGTTTCACTTCGGCTTGTGATTCTCACAGCACGCCCAAAGGGGAAAATTTAAAGCCTGGAAATTAAGCTGGTTTTGGAGGTAAACACATAGTTGGAAAGTCAAATGGAGCTAATCCTTCTTCCCCTCCAAGGAGATGAAACCTTGGAAAAACCTGTAGAGTGAGCAAGCAGTCCCTGGACCAGGGGCACACGCTGCTCTTACTGGTCTGACTGGGGTTAGCACAAACAGCCTGTGCTCCAGAAAACACTCATCTTTATAGGTTCATATACCTGTGCTTACAGACACGTTGGGTCACTTTTAATGCAGATACTGAAGGAAAAAACGGCAACATCTTACAGCTCCGGGAGGCAGGATTTAAAAACACAACAACCCACATGTGCTGCTGCAAGAGCTGCACTAAAATAAGCACTGCTGGGGTCAGGGAGTTAAAGGTGCTCACAACAGGCAGGATAATGGGATCTCACCGTGTTCTGTTCCCTTGGAAGGAGCTGCACTGTTATCAGGAGATGCAGGATATGAGGCTGTGACACTGCTCTGATTCATACACTGGAATAAAGCAGACACTTGATGGCATCTGCATTGCTGACTCAATCCCGTATCTCCCGTGCTGATCTTGTTGGTGCTGGGAAAAAGGATTTGGAGGGAAAAGTGCTCCTGTTGCCTGCACGCAGCCAGAACGCGGCCACGGCTCCGCTCTTTGCCTCAGGGCCTCACTGGGAAAAAGAGGTACACAAAGAAAACAAATGCATTCCTGCCTCCATCCCACATCCACCGGGGCAAGGCTTTCAGCTGGTTTTCTCCACCCAAACCTGGAAAGGCAACCTAAAGGAAAAAAGAAATTCCAACTGCTCCGCTTTCGGAATATATTTGAAATTAAAAGAAAGTAAACCTTGCCCTGTCTTCTCCCGACACTTCATTCCCAGCCAGCCTCAGAAAAAGGTAGAAGACAAACATTTTCTTGTTGAGGCTCATTCTACCTCCAAGCAGTTGTTTCCAGAGTCTGGATTTATTTATTTTATGAAGTTTCAGCTCTGGCACACCTCATTTTCTTCCTTTTGGGGAATAAACAACAAGAGCAGCGAGGAATGAGACAGATTCTCCTTCAACTCTGCAAGTACAGAGAATAATTTGGGTGGGAAGGGACCTGAAAGATCATCTTGTTCCAAACCCCTGCTATAGCCAGGTTGCTCCAACCCCATCCAACGTGGCCTCGTGTGGGTCTTTATCCCCATGGCATGACCCATGTTGGGTTATCTGTGTTGGACAAAGGTAAAATGGGACAGGACTGTCTATGCCTCGTGCCCCTCTTGGTATTTTATTCATCGAGGGTGCAAACAGGACCTCAGGGTGGGTCAGACTAATTGAAGACCCTGTGCTTGGGCAAGAGCTTTTCCCTGGCACATCCTCCCATCCTGGCTCACCAGAGCCCATGGAGTTGACACACACAATGTCCATGCTGGCTCTGGAGACCCCTGGGATGAGCCAGGAGTAGAGCATCCCCCCACGCTGGGGAGGCAGCTTGTCATTAGGGATGGCCTCCCTCATGGCACTTCCCTGTTGGGTTCCCTCCCCTCCGAGACCCCACCTCTCCACCAAACACCATCAGAATTATCTGGAGCCATCAGGGATGGACAAGAAGCACCTCATTGATCCTCCTGGATTTTGGGAGCTACTTCCAACTAGAACCATCAAGGTGCCCAGGTGTGCACTGACCTTCAGGTGAACCAAGCAGCAAGCCCTGCCCAAGCCTCACTGCATCCACGTTTGGAGCTCCACGGAATATCCACCATTCCAGTTCATCTCTCCTGTTTAATTAATCACAACCAGAAATTCGGGGCGGGAGGCTGTTCTAGGACAGTGGCAGTACACAGCCATTAAATAAAATATAAACACCTCATCTATACTTAACACCAGGTTTGAACTTCACTGTTTTCCTCTCCTTTTTCAAGGTGATTTGCAATTTCTTTGGTTGGATTTTGGGGAGGGGAGGGCTGACTTACTGCATAATCTCATTTTTGATCTATTATTAAATGCCTGCTTGCTTTTCCCCTTTCTTTTTTTTACCCTTTCTCTAGGAAGCCAGAAGCCCCAGCAGGAATTACAGCCAGAAAGAAAGGTGAACTATGAAATGAAAGCTCACAGAGAGAGAATTGCTTGGGCTTTTGTTTTAAATTTTCAGATTTTTGGCTGTAAGAAATCTCAGGTTTGCAAACCAAGGCCAGGGCCGGGACCCAGTGAAAGGCCAGGACAGGACCACAGAACTTGAGGCCAGTGGCACTCAAAACATCCAGAAACATCTCTTTTTTTACCATTTCCACACACCATCTTCAAAAGGTTTGATGGGACTGTTGCAAAATCTGATCCCCACAGGGAGTTACTCAAACCTATAGCTCTCAGCACAGAGCACTGCAAGGTGCAAATCCAACGCTCTCCGCAGCAGGCTCTGGAGGTGAATCCTTTGTTCCCAAGGCCACAGTGAGGTGGGCCAGGATTGGTGGGTGACTTTCATCAGTGATTATTGCTTATTAACTCATAAAGCCATCCTCTAACCATCAGGAACGCAGCCCACTGAGAGTCCCAGCCACCAACTAGTTTTGGGGAAAAGAACAGCTTTTTAAGTGCCTTTCTTTTTAAAGAACAGCCCACGCAAGCAGCTGAAGGTTTTGCTGCAGAACTGGGCAGGTTCAGACCTGTTTGGGAGGAAAAAGCATCCCCAGGCCACGTTCCACAGCAAACCCTCTGGTTTTAACAGGGGAATACAGAAAGGGCAGGGAGGGAACACATGGCCCAGAGAGCAGCTGGGCAAGATGCCACCACCCCCTTCTGCAGCTGGACATCCCAGCACCTCCCCTGTGGAGAGATCCAGTGGATGTCTGGGAAAGGAATCCAAGAAATGGCACACCTGGAAAGAGCCACCCCTGGGTGGAGACAGTAGCAGCATATACCCCATGCAAGCCACCAGTGCCCACCACTCCTTGGCCACCTGAAGGGCCACCAGAACCCTCTCCTGGTCCTGCTACAAGGATCATAAAACCTGCTTGACCATTTCCAGGCAGCTGCTTCCAGGATCCACCAGAGATCAACTATAGCTATAATAAAGACAAACACGGACATGGGACCAGAAACCCTTTTCTCCTTCCCAAGGGAACCAGAGGAACAGAAGAGATGAAGGAAGCAACGTGAACCTTCAATTCCAACTCACCCAACAATCACAAAATGGTTTTCGGGACCCCCAGTGACCAAATCACATCTGCCACAAAAACTGATGTCAGTGACATGGGAGCAGAGATTCCCTCTCCCTCACATTTTTGCTGGATATGACTGACTCAGGTTTCTGGGCACAAAACCAGTTGGAAAGAGCCTGTTCCCAGAGACTTATGTTTGCTAAAAAAACCCAGAGCTGGATGTCACTGTGACACAAGGGGTGTCTGTGCCACCTCCAGCCTGGATCTCCTCCTGCCTCCCCTTAAACTCAGCAAAAAAGAGCCAAATCAAAGCAACTGCCTACATTTGGCACTATCTGCTATGAAATGTCAAACTTTTCAACAGAATTCCAACATTTCCATCTTCCTGCCCCTCAAAGCATGACGACTGGTATAAAGAAGCCAAAAATGCATCAGAGATAAGAAAACATCACATACATTGGCCACAAACGGAGTGAAGCTGCCTCTTGGACAACAGAGGGTCCTGCTGGGCAAAAACCCACCTGGGTTTCTCCATTCCCTTGTGTCACCTCCGAGTCTGCTTCCCATGCATCCATTTATATGGAAATGCAAGTGCACATGTGGTTAAAAAACCCCTCTTGTGTGCTGGAAATGTTACGAGGAATGGATGGAACCTGCACGGCGTGTCAAAATCTTCCCTCTCTCCCTATGTAAGAGCATTTCACGTGCACTTGAGACATTGGCACCTATGTTTCACCTGTTTTCTTGTGAGAGGGTGGGATACATTTAACAAATTACACTGACTTTAAGTCTCAGCTGTAGATTCTGTGCCGGCACCATCGCAGTGACGAAGGCACAGGTACCCCCAGGCCCTCTCCTCTGGGATCAGCAGGCTCACATCCCCCTCCTTTATTTTGGAAGAGCACATCAAGGCACGACACATCATTCTATTTGGATCTTTCCATTTCTTCCCTGCTAATACCCCACTTTCCCCATCCCTGCCTGGATGGCACTGGGCTGCATCTCCTCACATGCCCTGTGCCTCAACCCTGCTGCTCCTGTACACGCACTGTGCCCATCCCGCAGCACTGGGATCACACAGGCTCTTCCAGCAAGGAGAAAGCTCCTGCTCGAAGCTTCTGCACATGCAGTTGGGAACATTTATGGCCCCACATAAATGATATGTACCGGTCCCTTCACCCCTCAGCTCCTGCTTTGGAGAGGCACATTCCCACAATCACTCAGATGCATCTGGGCTCCAGCTCCCCGACCCAGCCAGGTCTGCAGCAGTGGCAATGGGCACAGAAATCCCTCAGCACCTTTTGTTTTAAACACCCCTCCCAGGGCCACAAATAACACGGTTTTCCCTCCTTTGCAGCATCCTTTACCCCCTGAGCCGAGCAGCTCTGGCCACGAAGCCGGCACACATCCCTGGCTCCAACTGCCGCAGGTCAGCCATGCTCCAGCTTCCCACGTCTGCAGCATCTCCCAGCCGCTCCGTGGGGACAGGGCTGCAGCAGGAACCCTGCAAAACCCTCCCTGCAGCCGCCCAGGGGACAGGCACCCACAGGGAGAGCAGGCACAGGGCAGAGCAGGCAGCGAGGTTTGCAGAAAGGAGCAGAAGTTTCCCTGCTCGGCCACTGAGACGTGTTTTAGGGTGAAGGTTGGATGTGGAAACATCTGCGGCTGTAGAGAGCCCAGACTGCCCAGAGGAGAGCGGAACACAAAGAAACCCAGCCCAGCATGATGAAATACAAGTTTATTTGCTTTAGCCCGGGTCCAACTTCCCTCCCTGGCTCAGGAAAGTGGCTTTAATGCTGCTCTGTCTGGGGGCTTTTATGCTAAACAGGTTTTTAACCAGCTGACCGACCAAAACACAGTAAGAGGGAGACGGTGAGCCCTGAGCACCCCCAGATCTCTGACACGAAGGGGGACCCGAGCAAGGAACTGAGACCGGAGCATCCTGACTCCTTCAAGTCCTTTTGCTCTCCGTGCACCCTCCTGGTTCACATGCCCGGACGAGGAGCTAACGCAGCCTTAGCCAAACGCTGGAGAGGTACCACCACCCCGGGGCTCCCGAGATCCCTCTCTCAGGGGAAGCCAACCCCATTCCTCCCCTCCTGGGGGCCACTCACCTCCCCTCTGACCATTCCAGGCTCTCCCTCCCGGCAGGGACTTCTCCTCGTGGCACGGAAGCCCTTTCACAGCCCCCAGTTTTCTTTGCATCCCCCCATGGCCCGGATGGCCAAACTCGAACGCAACTTTGAGCGGGGGCAGAGAGAGGAGCTGTTCGAATGCCGCCGTCACATTAAACCTAATTTATGTTGCACCATCCCGGCGCTGCGGGAGACGAGCCACTGCCACCCCCAGGGCCACCGGCACGAGTTTCCCCCAACTTTAGGGATCTCGGTCAAAACCCAAAGCCTCCCCTCCACGAAGGCAGCCGCCACATCGGCCAGGAGCCATCCCACTGCAAAAAACCCCAGCCTCAGGGACATCCCCTGCCCCACGGACACCCCCAGCACCACGGACATCCCCTGCCCCACGGACATCCCCTGCCCCACGGACCCCTCCAGCCCCGGGGACACCTCCTGCCCCACGGACATCCCCTGCCCCACGGACCCCTCCAGCCCCGGGGACACCTCCTGCCCCACGGACAGCCCCTGCCCCACGGACACCTCCAGCCCCAGGGATACCCCCTGCCCCGGGGACACCCCCTGCCCCACTGACATCTCCTGCCCCAAGGACACCTCCAGCCCCACGGACACCTCCTGCCCGGGACAGGGAGGGAAAAGGGGATGGGGAGTGACGGGTCCCCTCCAAGCCGGACCCATCCCGAGAGGGGCTGATGCTGCTCCCCGGGGTGAGTCCGGGGCACCCCTCCTGAGCCGGAGGGAAAGAAGGGATCATAAAGTAAAACAACATAAGTAAACAACACAAAATACTGAAACAATCATTAAAAAAAAAACCCAATTAAAAGCTAAACCAACACACTCAATTTTTTAAAAAATAGAATAGAATAAGGCGGCACGAAATGAAACGAAGCAGTAACACACACACCCCCCCAAAAGGGCCGGCTCGCAGCCCTTACCTGCGGGCGCTGCGCTGTCCCCCGTGTCCCCGCGCTGTCCCCGCGCTGTCCCCGCGCTGTCCCCGCGCTGTCCCCGCGCTGTCCCCGCGCGGTCCCCGCGGCCGCAGCCCGGCGTGCGGAGCCCGCGGAACCCGCGCAGCCCGGACCGGCTCGGCTCGGCTCG
>JAWWTY010000106.1:114531049-114549628 GCA_035222235.1 Margarornis squamiger
CTGTCCCTCCATCCCTTGTCCCCAGTCCCTCTCCAGCTCTCCTGGAGCCCCTTTAGGCTCTGCAAGGGGCTCCAAGGTCTCCCTGGAGCCTTCTCTTTTCCATGCCTGTTCCCAGGCAGCCCCACAAAAAGGTGCCTTAAAACACCTCTAGAAAATCAGTTGGAAGCACTTTTTGGGGAGGAAGGGGCAGATGCCGGGTCACATCAGCTTTTGGGGCGTAACTTGTGACTGGAAGTGCAATATTCAGAGTATTCCCCTTGTTGCAAGAGCTTATTAGACACATATAAAGAGTGGTCTGTAGTTACAGAAATGTATAGTTTGATGTACTGTGTGTATCCCATGGGTGTTTCAGGAGGGTGTGGGGTCAGGGTGGGTCAGGGGGCTCAGAATCCCAGCACTGATTCCTTCTGCCCTGCTTTTCCCTGCAGGCATCTCCTCTCCTCTGTGCCTGGGCTGCCCACACGGGTAATTAATGCAGCTCTGGGGGGTAATTAATGCAGCTCTGTAGCAAGATCAACCAAATATTAACGAGACCCTGTGGCTTGACCTCCCTGGGTCATCGCTGGAGGAGCTTTGATCTGCTGTGCCCAGCAGTGGGGTCCTGCTCCAAGGCCAACCCATAACTCAGCAAAACCCTGAAGAAAAGGGGTCCCCAAGGGATGATGATCCTACACCCACTCCAAAAATGGGGTTAAATCCCAAATACTGCTCTGAAAGTGGGTCAGTGGGAGACCTCACATGCTTTGATTCACACCCCAAATATAATTGCTGGGGTTTTTTCGTAACAGCAGAAGCAACTGCAGGTCATGGACAAGAGCTGGAGAAGAGCCACCAGTGACAAGAGAGGAGAATTAGTGAAGGACTCGGTGGAAAACCAGAGGTATGAGCAGTCCAGCTCTGTGCACAGCTGGAACTCAACTTATCTCCCCTCTTTGCCATGGCAAGAGCAGCTGAGTGACTGTGGGCAGCATCACAGGAAGGACCTGGCTTTCTGATGCCACCCTGTGTCTGCTAAAGGCGTGAAGGGACATTTCAGCTCCCACCAGTAGCTCACTCTGACTAAAAAAGCCTCTTTTCCAACCAAACTCCCCATTCCATGGACTCTGTTCCCATGATGTCTTTCCACATGCTCGTGTTGCTTCCCAGGAGCAATGATGTGACTCCAGGGAGATCAGGGTCCCTTTCCCAACCAACACTTGGCCAAACTCTGGGAAGGGCTGCAGAAATTTCTCAAATTCATGGAAATCCCCTGTTTTCCTGCTATAAAATATTTGCCAAGTCTTATGTCCAGAGCAGCAATGGCTGTGTGGAACAACTGCTTAAATAAAGTAAAACACCATGGATGCCCCCTGGGACTGACCAAGGACCGGGACAGGGGGTTCCTTATGGGAAACTTTGCCTGTAACCAGTTTTCCTGGCTCTGTTTCCTTCAGCTCCAGGTGGCAGCTTGGACACAGATAATCCAACGTCTTCAAAGGGGCTGGTTGGACCTCCCCGTGGAACAGAAGGAGGGGATTTGCAGAGATTAGGAAGGACTGAAACACTTCTCCTGGCTATGGAACATCCAGGTCTGGACAGACAAACAGGGAAGAGCAAAGCCACCAAGCCCACCAAGGAGCATCTCCTCTCCCTCACCTGCCACCAGGGCAGCTCCCGGGGTACCCGGGGGGGCCGAGTTTAATCTTTCCCATTCGATTTTAATCAGCTCATCAGAGACAGGCATTGACAGCACGGCTGGCTAAGAGGCTTAGGTCTATTATTCCCGGAGGATTAGCCTTTTTGATCCCAGTGGAGGGAGGTGGCTGCATCTCAAGCCTCGCTGGGGGCGTGCGGCATATCAGCGATCTCTGCAGGACTGTCTCCCCAATACTCCCCTGCCCACCCTGTGATTTACTTACACAGGCCAAGGGCTCCTTCCTTTCAGCCCCGTGTCCAACAAATCCCTCCACCAGCCCGAGGGGCACTGTGATCCCACACGGAGCCTCCAGGATGGGGTGTGTCTTCCCAACAGCCTGGATGGGACCGTACAGGGTGTGCGGCCAGGCCTGTGGATTGGCACATGTGCCCTTATGTGTGTGCACACTTGGGTGTTAAAATGGCAAAGCCTGACCCTAAAATTACTCAGGGGCAGAGAGGTCCTGTCCCAGTTTTATGCCCTGACACAGGCTCTGGGACATGTGGACATGGAAGGAGATGGGACAGGATGGGGTGGGTTGAAGTCCCCTGCAACAAGTAATTTTGTGGAGCTGAAAGCAGGGACATGGTTCCACTCTCTCCTCCTGGGTGCTCATTTCACAGGAGCTGAGCTTCACCTGGAGGCACCCTTGGGCCCCTGGGGTGTCAGGGAGACACCCACGGGTGTGTTTTTGATGCCCAGGGTGCCTGGGAGACACAGTTGCTTCCCCCTCAAGCCTTCTGCGGGCAACAAACTCTTCCCAGACATCCCAGGTGAGGTTTCTCTGGGAATTGCAGGGTCAGAGATTGATGTTCCCATGTCTGTCCCCCACCCCTCCCTCCAGGGCAGGACACGGAGCAGAGGAGGGACTGTGTGGTCCAGGTGCTGCTCACTGGTGTGGGGCACCAGGAAAGGCAAAGACCATAAACCAACATAAAACTCCCCTCCCTGCTGCAGCCGAGCCCATGGATGTGTTTTGCGCCCAGTGCCACCATCCTCGTCCTGCCTGTCACTCCCCCCTGTCCCAGCCACTGTGGCCACCGGTGTCACTTGTGAGCACAGGGTGGCACTATTGCATTAGAAATGCCAGCCGGCCTCTGGGGACGCTGCTTTCCCGGGATGAATCCCCGCTGCCCTCCCGGCCACAAGGAGGGAGCCCCAGCCTGGTGCTCAGGCACACGGGGACGAGCCCTCGCATTTCCCTAGGGATTTCTCTCTTCCACAGCGACAGAGGGGCTTCTGCCCGGGGGTTTGGCTGGAAAAGCTGCGGTGGATCCTGCCAAACTGCCCCAAGCCGCAGCTCCCAAGGGCACATGTGGTTCATGGTCCACGCTCAGGACCTTGCGCAGGATTAACCTCGGGGCTTCTCCCATAACATCCCCCCATGACCTTCCGACCCAAACCATTCGAGGATTCTACGAGCATTCCAAGCACCAAGTCCTCTCCACAAGCTCCTCATGAGCATCTCTCAGTCCTGGCACATTAAAACATCCTCCCTGCCCCGGGGCTGCTCCAAGAGCTCTTTTAGGAGGCCCCCAATTCCCCCTGTCCCAGGAGGGAGGACAGGCTTGTGAGGATGGTTTGTCCTTGGGAAAACAGGACACGGGGCGGGGGGGGCAAACAAATGTGGTACAATGAGCTCTGCTTTACAAAGGGAGTAGAGGAGCAGGAAAACTGGGACTCACCTGATGCCATGAGCCAGGCTGAGCCCAGTGCTGGGCACACGACCTTGAGGGATGGTGCAGCTCTTTTCCTGATCCTATACCGTCCCTGATCCAACTAATTTGATTAATCCAAAGCCCTGGAGGGGCTGGGGCAGGAGCAGCACTGGGAATTGATTTACTGCTGCTCAAGGGAGGACTGGACATGTCCCTGTGCCATCCCCCCCCATTGCTACCAGACCCTCAGGGCTCCTCTTCCCTTGGGCTTTAGGCAAAAACACAAGTGATTAAGTCGTGCCAGTCACAACTTTTCCAGCAACAGCTGCTGCTGACAGATCAAACCCCGTCCCGAACAGCTGGAGGGAGAAGTGCCCCGCAGACAGGTCGACAAGGTCAGTGCCAGAGAGTGCCAGGGGGTCATGGATTTGGGGGCCGCGGGGGTGACCCCGCACCTGTTCACGGCGGCGAAGTTCAGCACCTCCTCCTTGTGCCCCCGTGAGTTTCTCACAGCTCGGGGGGCTGTCACTCCAATTAGCGCCCTCGCCCTTCACCCTGCTCAGCCCTAACGAGCTCTGGCAGGATTCAGGGGCTGTGCTCACAATTAAAGGCACCCAAAAGATGAGTGTTAACCCTTCACCTGCCCAAGGGGCACTGGAGGCTCACGTTTCCTCGGGCTGCTGCCACGCTCGGGTCACACGGGGCAGCTCCCTTAGAAGCTTCTGTGAACAGTCAGGCTCTTCTGAATTGCATTTGGGGGGAACAAAGTGGGAAAAAAGGATTTGAAAAACGAAGATGGCTTCTGGTTTTCACAGAATCACTGAGGCTGGGAAAGATCTCTGGGACCGACAAGTCCAGCCTGTGCCCCATCCCCACCTTGTCCCCCAGCCCAGAGCTCTTGAGTGCCACATCCAGTTGCTCCTTGGACACCCCCAGGGATGGCGACTCATCTCCCTGAGCAGTCCTCTCCAGTGTCTAACCACCCTTTCTGTGAAGAAATCCCTCCTGATGTCCAGGCTGAACCTCCCCTGGCATAGCTTGAGGCTGTTTCCTCTCATCTTGTCACAAATTCTTTCAGTAGGGTCCAAATCCTTGGTTAGCCTCTGATTTTACTGCTCTTCCCCGAGCAGCACATCCCTGACCCCGCTCCTTCTGTGCATCGCTGCCACCATCCCCAAGGGCTTGGCAGCACCTCCTGCTCAGGATTTGGGGACCACCGTGAAAGCCCCAACCCCCCCTGCAAGGGAGAGCCAGCACAAGGAGCTGGTTCCCCTCCAGAAACCCAAAACCGAGGAGCAAGGTTAGCTTTGCCTAATCCCACTTTGTGCAGCCAAGCAGATCCTCTGTGTCTTTTGGCAGGGGCTGAGCCTTATCTGATGGCGGCGTTTCCAGGGGCGGAGATCTGAGAGCTTTGAAGGCATCGCCGGAGCTCGGCCGAGGTGTGTCGGGGCTCGTCGCCTCTGACAGACTCCAGGTGGGATTTGTAGCTGGGTTGTGTTGCAATTCAGGGCCTGAAGGGATTTTTTCAGCACGTTCTGCCAAAGGCAGGATCCCTCCACACCAGCGCTGAGCCAACCAACAATGAGAAGCAGCAGAGGATACGGCTACACCAAAGATTATTATATTTATATTTAAAATACTGTATTACAGCCGTTTGAGAAGAGGCTGGCAACCATTTGGCACTTCAGACCCATCCTTCTTCACTTTTCCTCCCCATTTCAGGTATCAGGATGCCTCCAACCTGCTGAGCATCCACCCAGCCCTCCCTCGGGAGACATTCTGAAAGCCTCTTTAGTCAGCCAGAAAGAGGCAGCGGCTTCAAAACACATCCAAGTGCTGGAGAGGGGCTGTGGAGCTGATGTGATAAATGGGGGTGGGAAACAAAGGGGCCTGGAGGAAGGTGGGATCTAATAGAACCCCAAAGCAAAGAGATGGGTGAGGAGAAAACAGGTTTCCCTATTTGTGACGTCCCCGTGGGATGGAGGGGGAACAGGAGATGTTGGTGTGACCACAGGAGCAGGATGTGGGTGTTGAGGCAGCAAACAGGCACAGGCAGTGAAACTGGAGACTGAACATCAATCAAATGTGCCTGGAGTGTTATCATAAAAACCAGTTGGACCAGTACACAGGGTGCTGGAGATGTGGATCCCAGCACACGGCCACGCTCAAGGGCCGCTGGTTGTGTCCCTCTGCACAAGAGCACCACTGAGCTGCAGAGACACCCAAAGAAAAGGACTTTTTTAAAGAAAAGATCTTATTGCCACCACTTTTGTTTCAGCCTTTTGTTACCAAGGATTTCTTGGAGTAGGGTTAGAATGGATATTAAGAAAAAATTCTTCCCTGGGAGGGTGGGGAGGGGCTGGGCTGGAATTGCCAGAGAAGCTGTGGCTGCCCCTGGATCCATCCCTGGCAGTGTCCAAGGCCAGGCTGGATGGGGATGGAGCAACCTGGGCTGGTGGAAGGTGTTGAGGTTGGAACTGGGTGATCTTTAAGGTCCCTTCCCACCCAAACCATTCCCTGATTCTGTAATTTTGCTTTTAGGATTTGTGCACAGCCAGATGCTCTTCTTTCCAACTGGAGAAGAAATCACAAACCAAGGCATGAGCTGGCTGGGCTGAGAGGCAAAGCTAGACCCAAAACAGCAAACAGGGTGTTAAGATGCACCAGCAATGTGAGTGTGACTAAAATACCCCACACAATCCCAGCCCCAGGGCCTGGTCAGACCCTCCCTCAGCCCCTCCTCTGACCAAGTCCCTCTCCCTAGGCTCTTAACTCATGCTCCTCCCTCTTTCCTCACCTGCAGGTCATTAAACCACCTTTGAGAGGCCTAAACAAGCTCCAGGTGACTCGATCTCCTCCTCAACCCCTGCATTCACCCCTTTGGCACCTGCTAAAGCAGCCCCAAAGTGGGGAGGTAAACGTCAGGAGCTGGGATTCCTCATCCCTGATGGGTTTTCCCAGGAAAGGCTTTTCCTACCACTGCTCTGAGGACTCTCTGGGTGTGAGGCTGATGTTTCCTCTGCTGAGGAGGTGCTGATGTCACATCTCCACATGGCCCTGCACGACTTCAGGCTTTACCAGCAGCTCCTGAAGTTTCATCCCTGAAGTATTTATCTTCCTTAGGCCCAAACCAGCCCCCAGTGCTAAACCAGCCCCAGCTGTGATGAGTGAAAGGAGCTGTTTTATCACCAGCCACGCCAGACTCAGCATAAGGCTTCCAACCCCAACCAACCACGTATCCGCCCAAGTGCCAGACAGCTACTGGAAATAAATCACTCATCCCGTTCTCAGGTTTGATTTGGCAATTAAAGAAACCACCCCTGCACCCAAACATCGCTGCTCCCAAACCTGTTTGCCCTCGGCTCGGCTCTGCTCACGGAATGCCGACAGTTTGAGTGGTCTGTTCTCCTGAAAGAGGGTGGAACAAGCTGTGCAGAGCTTTGTGTTTGCTGGAAGGGCGCCCAGCGTCCACGAGCACAGACGTTGGGCAAAGATTAGGTCTAGAGAGCCTTTCTTCAGGCTCGGAGTGCTGCTGGCCAGAGTCAAATCTGATACCCAATTATTCAATCTTTAAATCTCAGCTGCTGCTGAACAGGGCTGTGGGGAGGGATCGACACCCTGTCGACAGAGAGAGACGAGGGTTCTTCAAACATTTTTATTACAAACTTCCAAAGGTCTAAAATGGAAATGTACACCTACTACAGTTTGTACACTCACAGTTAAAGTGCTAAAAATCAAACTTTACAAAACCGACACTGGACTACTGTAAACAAGTCTACCAAGAGCCGAGTGCAGGGTCAGGACTGCCCTCCCTCCATCCCTCCGTGCAGGTCTCATGGACACATCAGCTCCTTCCCTCCTGTCCAGAAGTGGATGGTGGTGCAACATGGACACAACATGTCCAGGGAAAGCGCTGGAAGAGGCACTCCATGCACCCAGTTCCCCCACGCACGGACCCCATGGCTGTTCTTGCCAGGCAGAAACTGCAGAAAACACCCTGCCTTGGGGGAAAACAAATCCTGATCTGGGGAGGAAAGGAGCACATGGGGATAAGGAGGGACATTTCACATTCAACTGGACATTCTGCTGCTCCAGGTGGCCCTTGGGATGTCTCCCGTGCAGGGGTGACCCTGCTCTGTGCCCTGCTGCTTTGGGATCCTCATCCCCCTGGACCTGAGCTGTGAGCCAGCCCCCCTGGAAGGGTGGGCACCACTCCAAGGGCTGGCCCCAGCTCGCCTGGCTCTTCTCCTCGTGCCCTTTAGGAGAGGTTTTCCCTCCCCTCCTGGCTGGAACAACTCCGGGGCAGCGCTGGATTTGGCTGTGGCTAGATTTTGGCCCCGTGCTCACAGGTACTGCTGCTATCTGACCCTTCCAGAGCAAAGTTTGGGGCTAAGGAAAGGGAAAGCACTGCGAGCAGACAAACACATTTACATCTAAACGTGGCTTTTTGCTGCTGTTGGATGGTTTATGCTCCAAGAAGGACACGCAGCACGGATCCGAGGGGAGGGGGCTGCTCCTGTTCCATGCAAGACAACCACAGCTCTGATTTGGGGTATTTCAGTGGACAGCAGGAGCTACGAGGGGATTAAGGAAGAAGGAATGTCACAAACTCAGGGGAATCTGTTGCCAGGGGCAATTGTGTTTATAAAAGAGGAGATGCAGTTCCCTGGGAACGCTGGGAAGGAAAAGCCGTGCATTTTATGGGAAGCTTTGCTATCACGACCTTGCAGAGCTGAGGCTGGGGCTCCGGTGTAGGAGTAATACATGGATACATTAACCTGCTGTTGGGATGAGCTGGAGAGGCTGGGCATTGTGCAGCTTCTCTGCCTGCTTCCCAGGAGAAAGGGCCCAGCTTTTGGTGGCACGTGGCTGCTGGGGAGGGGCAAAGCGCTGCCAGAGCACCGTGAGGAATGAGGAATGTGTGTTCAGCTGCAGGTACATCCACGCAGCTGCAGCCCAAAGCACCTGGAGTGTTTCAGTGCCCTCAGAACTGTCCTCCTGGGCAGGGGTTTAAGCTCCAGGGGGATTTAAAGCTTGGCACCAACCCCAGGAACCTGGTGCCCAGGCTGGAGCTCTCACTGCTGAGAACGGGGTGCCAGAGAGGAAAGCACCCAAAAACAGGCCTGGTGCCCCTGGCAGAGGTGGTGGCTGGGCCACATTCAAACTGGGACATGGCTCAGAGCCCCTGGGCAGGATGGTTTGGGAGCTGAAGAGCCCTGGCTGGGGAACTGCACCAGGGCTGGGACAATCCAGCATCAATGAAGGGCTCCAAAATCCTGGGAGGGATGCTCTGCCCAGAGCTCGGGTGTTGAAGGTACAAGAAAAGGGGCAGGGAGGCAAAAACCCCAGCCAGAACTTCAGTCTGAGGTTTAATCACCTCTCAGGGGTGACAGGAGTCTGTCCTTTACAGGATCCAGGAGCAAGGAATGGCTTAGATATTCCCATCCAGAGGCAATCTGGGGGCTGAACCTCCCAAACTAACATTCCCAGCAGGATCCAATTCAAAGCTCCATCATGGTCCCCCTCCCTGGCTCTAAACAAGTCAAAGCATTGCTATAATTTATATTAAAAACAATGAAGGTACTGGAAATTGAGCCAAGAAGATCAATGTAAACACTTGAGCTTATTTAGTCCCATATTCCAGTGTTTAGGAAAACTCTGCTTCCCAGCTCCTCCTGCAGATCCAGATTCCCAAATGGATCATCCCTTGGAAGCAGCAGGTTATTTAGCAGGAGCTGAACTTGAAAATAAACAAAGGTTCCACCTCTGGGGCTTCAGGGGAGTTGCAATTTCACTGGTTTAAGTCACTCACAGGGATTTTCCACACCCACCTGCTTTGGAAGAGTGGATGAAGGGATCTGGACAGGTGTCCCTGCAGGGATCTGGGCAGGTGTCCCTGCAGGGATCTGGGCAGTTGTCCCTGAGGACAGCCCCTTATCCCAGGCATGGCCCCCGGGGGTGTTTGCTGAGCAAAGTCTGCTCACCCTGGGGCAGTGGGTGCACAACTCCCTCCCTGCAGTGACAACAACCAGCCCTGTGACTCCACACCGGGTCTGTGCCTCTCCTTTGGAGCAAACAGCCCGGTGGAAGCAAGGATAATTTAGGATAAGTGTACCTGTGACCCCCGAGGCAGCCTTTGATTGCCCAGCTCTGCTGTGCCATCAGCTCCAATGAACATGGGTAACCCTGTCCCTGCCCTCGAGGCTGTGCCACAGGAGCGTCTCCAAAGGCTTCCCAACAGGCCCCAGACAGGTCAGACAGGGAATTATGGAAGGGCAATGAAAAAATAAGGAATCATCTCCCAGCAATGATCTGCAGCAATTACTGAGGTAGGTTTACATGCAATCAGTGTCTCCTCAAGCTGAATGAATCTCATCAGCAGATGCCTTGGAAGATCCACAGCACCATCCACGACGTGCCTTGCCTGTTGCCTCCTGTGCATCCCAACAGGTTATTTCCACTCAAAAAAAAGCCCAAACTGAGAATTCTCCACTGTGAATCTGTAGCAGGGAATGGACAAAAAACAACCCACAGCAGAGGTCGATCTGAATGCAAACTCCCTGGCTGGGAAGGAGCCAACAATCCACGGTGGATCCTGTCTCCAAATCCTCCTCAAGGCAGCAATGCCATGGGTTTCCAGCTGCCACATCCTGCTCTTGCCCCATCTGTGGGCAGCTCCTGCCTGCATTTCTCCCACCCACTTCCAAATCCTGGCTCAGCACAGAGAACCCTCCCCAGAGCAGCCGTGCCATGGTGAGGAAGGTGGATGATCCCTGAATAAACTCCTCCAGCCCTTCTGGCCTCAGCCTTCCTCTCCCAGTGCTGGGGGCTCATGAACAGGCCTTGCTCTGGCTGTAGGGAACAGGCTCTACATTCCTGGCTGGGCAACAAATTCAGCTTTTCTATTATAATTTTTTTTTAAATAGATCAGGAACAGGCAATCTCAGCTTCTGTACATGACTCTAAAAAATAAGTGGCTGAATATTATCTAGGTAACTGGTCTTAAAAGCCATTCTCTTCCTACAGAAACTGTAAACGAGTAGAAAATTTAAATAGTCTTTTGTAAAAAAGCAAGGACAATACAAGGTATAAAAAAATCACTCTTCCCTGCCTCTCTCTCTTCCCACCACCCTCCCACCCCATCCCCACACTGAGCCTGAGCAGCCCTGGGAAGGGCTGGTGATCCTCAGTGGAATTTCCTTCTCCGTTGTTTTCCCAGTGTGGCCTCGGGACGTCCCTCGGGCAGCATTTGATGTGTCCCCTCCCGATGGACACGATGGGAAGAAGCAGGAGCTGTGTGAGGGGCTGTGCCGAGGAGTTCCCTCGTGTCTCACCAGAAGAACCCTCAGCATGGTGAGTTCTCAGGGGCAGCACCTCCCGACACACGGAGGGACGCAGGGAGGGAAGGGAGGCTGTTTCCACCCGGAATTCCAGCAGTGGTGTCCCTCGAGGACCAGTCACCCAATAAATAATTACCTACAGAGAGGTCCAAAGGACACGAACCAGCCTTTGACTCAGGAACTCGAGCCGCACCCCGGAGCTCCACCACGCGGAGACGCCGGCTCCGGCTCCCTGACGCAGCCGGAATCCAGCACTCCACGAGAGGACGAGAACACTGAGGAAGGGACCACGAGCTGGGCAAGCTCTCCACGCTCCCCACGCTCCCCGCTCAGGCGCTGGTGCCATCCTCCTCGATGACCCTGTTCATGCTGGTGCCGTGCGTGATGTGCGTGAGGGCGTTGCTGCAGCTCAGGTCCCTGACGCTGCTGTGCCGCGACTGCTCGTTGAGCCGGTGGGAGCTGCTGTGCCTCGAGTGGTCGGTCAGGCGGGACATGCTGCCGTGAGGGAGTCGCTCCTCCACGCCTCGGTAGCTGCACGGGGTGTACCTGAGGGGTGGGAGCACACGGGGGTCACAACCGGCCTCAGCGGGTAATGGGAGCTTTGGGGGGGCTCCCTGCCAAACCCAACCCTTGGCCACACAGATTGCACCCACCCCGCTCCCGAGAGAGAAAAATAGCCACAAGAAAATTATAGTAAAAATATATATATATATATTTCAAACAACCCCTCTCACTCCGGCTCTGCAGCATCCCAGTTCTACATTTCAAAATTCGCATCAATTCAGAGGACTGTGACCCTGACCTTAAATTCTGCTCGCTCACCAAGGATGTACTAGTCAGTGTATCAAGTCCAATCTATGGCACAACCCACACCATCGAAATGACTGGAGCAGGAACCAAAAAGGGAACAGGAGGACCAAAACCCAGTAGAAACCCAGGAATGGGCAGTGACAGGTGAGACATCCAGTAAGGTCAGGAGGGGGTCAGGGCTGGATATCCCAGAAGGGAACATGTCTCTCCACAGAAACTCACATGTGTGCTGGAGGTTCTGGGGGTTACAATCTAAAAAAGGGGAAGGCCCGTACATTAAAAGGCGCAGGTAATGTTGAATTCTAAAGTCTCTGCTCCTTTGGAAGTTGTCACAGTGATGGACTTGTTTCTAGGGGTTTCTTTTTCCACAATGTGTAGTCTGGATGATCCTCTTTCTCTGTCTCCCATGTGCTGTGACAGAAGTTTCTCCCAAGGTATATTCACGTATATTACAGTTATATACAATTAAACACTGTGTATACAGAACAAGAATCCCAAACAACCCCGAAAGGGAGAAAGGGAAAAAGGGAAGAGGGACAAAAATGGGTAAAACCAAAACAAGACAGATACATACACACTGGAAAACGCAGGGAAAAGCTCAATAAAGTAACTAACACAATAAATTCTCACCAAACTTCCCTCAAGGAAACAGCAGAAATCTCCAACCTCTGCACGACTGGGCCAACAGCTCTCAGAGAGGCCTCAGCTCACACAGATAAGAGAGAGCTCAACACAGAGACCTGTCCTCCAAGCACAGGAAAGGATGAGAGAGAGGGAGCAAACCTCCCTCCTCGTCTTACACACCCCTGATTCCGTGAAGGAACGGCGTGCAACACTTCCTCAGTTACACCCCTGCTAGCAGGGGAGGCCGAGCCCAAACCCACGGACACTCCAGCCCCACGGCAGGGAGAGCCACCCCAAGGTGGGAGGGCACGTACCGTCCGTCCCGCGAGCGGTGCAGGCTGCCGTGGTAGCTGCTCACTTTGCTGTGCACGCTGCCCGCCTTGCTCCTCTGCTCGTCCACCATGGCCAGCTGCGTGGAGGACGCGTGGGTCGACGTGCCCTGCGTGGAGGTGCCCCGGGACTTGCGGATGATGGGCGTGTTGGGGTCCCTCAGCAGAGACTGGGTGAAGTCCGGCTCCTGCAGCACTTGGCGGCTCTCGTTTACAACCCTGGGCGACCGGAGTAATTAGCGTTAATTACGGCGCTGTGAAGCTCCGAGGGTTAAAACTGGCTTAAAACACTAATGCTGAGAACTGTCTATGAGAAATGCTTAATTAGAGACGGAATTAAGGTCAGTATGGCCCTGAAAATGTGCACATGGACATAAAAGGAGATAGGGAGGATGCACTAAAGAACAGAACAAGGACACCAAAAGAGATAAGAACAGAACAAGGGCCTAAATCCAAGATCCCTTGCAAGAATCAGCAAAACCAGAGAAAGTTGAGAAGTTCATGACGAAGAGGAGTAAAAATACGACCCCCGAAGGATGAAGGCAACAGGATCTCCCCCCATGAAACACTCCAAAAGAGATGACCACGCCCAGGCTCCACCTACTCTCCACCCACTATGAATATTATAATCAGATGTTGCAATATTATGAATATGCATGAAAGATGTTGTGATCCTTCACAAAATTGTATAAATAGTCTTGCTTTTCACTGAAAACTTTGGAACTCTGTCCAGTGCGAATCGGAGGTTCCCCAACGTTGCAAATGAATCCCTTGCTGTTCATGGACTAAAACTCTGTCTCTAAACAGTTATTAATGGGCTGGTTCTTTGGCATCAGCTGTCACTGCTTGGCAAACAGGGCGAGGAGCGCAGCTTGGAGAGTCAGACCTTCTGTTTGCACCGTACCCTCCCTCATGGCTGGGCTTTGGGAAGGGAGACTTGGAAACCTCCTGATTTGGAAACCTCCCTGACTGTCTGACTTTGAAGCATCTCTGTATCTGGATAGCTTAGCAAAGTTCCCCTTGTGGAACCCTTCCCAATCCCTGTGGCCGACCCTCCAGCCTGGCCACGGGAATGGTCAGGGTGTGTTGTTTGGGAGGAGAAACCCTTGGGACAGCACTGGGACCTGGCATTCCCCAGGGAAGCCACCTCCTCTCTCCAGAGAGCATTTCCAATCAGGATCAGAGGGCAGCAGTGAAACACAACACACCTCATAATGCCCTCCGTGCTGTCCTTTCCTGTCCCCTTTCCTGTGCCTGGCCAGCTCCTCCTCCCGGTTTTCCTGCTCCCAGGGCATCCCAGGCTCCCTGGGGAGGGAGGGTTGGAGCAGCTCTGCCTCTTCCTGCTCCAAGGAAAAGAAAGGAATGTGGCTCCAAGTGGGGGGTTCTGCTAAAGGAGGGGCAAAAAGTCATGGAGGAGTCACCTAAAGGCTTCTGTCTCCATGGGTCTGCTTTAAAACACCCACTTAAAAGACAAGATTTATTAAGAAAATACTCCCAGCTACTACAAAATCACACGGATTGGGTCTAAATTTAAGCCATACCTCAGTCTAAATTAATTCCATCCTCACAGAAGCTCCAAGACATTCTTATTTACATTCACTTTATCAAGCTGTGCTTGGGCACTAATGCATAAGGGTGATTAGAAGCAGAGACAAATGCTTTTAACTGCAACCACAGTGAAAAACACTTTGTTTCATTTCAATTTAAAGATCTGATCCAGCTGACTGCCTACATAAACACATTTATAAATAAAACCTTTCAATTCCACTTCTCAGCAAGTGGCAGAGTGGTTGTGGTAGTTACTTGAAACCTGATTCCTGCTAAAAACTATTTTGAAGAAGGAGGAATATAGATTTGATTGTGGGACCAAAGAATAATTGTGGAAAAATAAGAAGGTTTGAGCTGTTGCTCGTCCAGTCTTCCCTCGCTCCATTTTGGATAGTGAGAGGTTTCTGCAGCCATTGTCCCTATTTATTCCTGTCTTTGCCTTCAGGACAAACCACCCAGAGCCCTGGCCCAGGGCTGGGAAGGGGCAGGGTGTTTGCCAGGACTCGGTTCACCCCAGGGCTTTGCACACTCACTCTTTTTTCCTGCGCCCGTGGAAGAAGCTGGCCCACTCAAAGCACGTCTTCTTGCTGCCCACCCAGAACACGGAGGGGATCCCAACGACCAAGGCCATGAGATACTTCATGAGGAACAGGATCAGATCCGGGCGGCTCATCTGAGGCACCTGCGGAGACACAAGGACAGAAAGAGAGAGGGTTCCACCACCATCCTCATTCACTGCCCCACTTACAAACCCATTCACTCCACCTGCCCCTGCCTGGGGCCAGCACAGAGGAGAAGCCTGTCCCCCTCTCCTGGGAATTCCAGGCAGCAGGAGGTACAACTGCCTGGGTCTTACCAACCCAGCAAGACCCTCTTTCTTCAGGGCCACAGCCTGAAAACGCTCACAAGGCCCATTTTTGCAAATGGTTTCATGCACTAAGGGTTGGTTTGGAAAAGATGCCAAGAAGACACAAAGAAGTTCCCTCAGGAGGGTCTGTGGGGTGGCTGTAAAGCAAACAGGCACCCAGGGGCTTCCTTGAATGGATAACCCAGCTCAGAAACTGAACCTTAAGGACAGAGGTTAGACCTGAAAGACTCCACCAAGCTGGAGAGGAAAGGAGCAAACTCATGCTGGTGTAATTAAATCTGTGTAACACCATCCCTTACACTGTGACCATGGAGTCCCAGCAAAGGCTGAGAGAACTGGGGTAAAGGCTGAGAGAGCTGGGGTAAAGGCTGAGAGAGCTGGGGTAAAGGCTGAGAGAACTGGGGTAAAGGCTGAGAGAGCTGGGGTAAAGGGTGAGAGAGCTGGGATAATGGGTGAGAGAGCTGGGGTAAAGGGTGAGAGAGCTGGGATAAAGGCTGAGAGAGCTGGGGTAAAGGGTGAGAGAGCTGGGGTAAAGGGTGAGAGAACTGGGGTAAAGGCTGAGAGAACTGTGACTGTTCAGCTTGGAAAAGAGAAGGCTCTGGACTGACCTAATTATGGCCTTCCAGGACCTGAAGGAGCCTAAGGAAAGGTGGAAAGAAACTATTTACAAGGAATGGAGGGACAGGACAAAGAGGGAATGGCTTCAAACTGCCAGAGGGCAGGGATGGGTGGGATATTGGGAAGGGATTGTTGGCTGGGAGGGTGGGGAGGCTTCAGGACGTGTAATGGTAAGGCTGGGAAAGATGCTCAGACAAGTGGAAATTCGACTGATCTTCTGTTAATTCTTCCTGATCCCAACAGAAATAGTTGGTGCATAAAGGGGTAAGAAGGACCCATAGATGGCCCAAGGATTAGTGTGAGAGGGCTGGAAGGTCTGGGGCTGTGGGGAGATGCTCTTGGAACGAGGTCTCCTTCCAGCCAGGAGTCACCACCAGCAACTTGGGGACAGATGGTGACACAGCTGTCACACTCAGGGAGGAGATCCAGCCTCTGGGAGCACAAGGGAACATCCAGCAAGGCCTTTGGAGCCAGGGAATGTTGCTCTGTGGGGTCAGGGTGAGGCTGGAGGACAGGGAGTTCCCAGGGATGCAGGGCAGGGAACAGCCAGCCCCTCCTGCAGGAGGAAGGGGATGCTCTGGCGATATTCTCTGGTTCACGAGGCCCCAGAGGTGTGAAACTAAGTGAAAATAACTACTAGACCCTGAAATGGGTGGAAGAAACACTTAGAGGTGTCTGGGCTGAGCAATGGGGAAGAAATACGATTGCTCCAGCCATGAGGAAATGGCATCCTTCTGGGAGCAGGACTGTGGGATTGTGGGGCAATTTTTAAGGCTGAGAATTATCAGGTTATTTCTCAGTTTATGAAAGATATCACCAGGCTGAGCCTTTATGAATGTCCAAAGGTGACTGCAGTCCCCTCAAAGAATATCAACAACCATTTCCCCCCCAAAGTGGGAATGTGAACTCCACGTGGTCACTGCTACAGGAGGATTTGCCAGACCCAGGATCACACCCTGTGAAAATTCCATATATTCCAACCATTTAATGCCTTTCACTTCCACAGAGACCAGTGAAAGCACAGCGATCACTGGGTTAATGCTTTGTGCTGGTGCCCATTTTTTACTATTATCACCATTGCAGATGGGAAATCAGAGTGTAGAAAATGAGCATTATTAGGTGTGTCCTGAGATTTCCCCCCCATCTCCTCCACAGAGACACCACTGGTGTCAAAGGGCCCTGGACCACACCACGGACCTGCCTCCACTGGCCACCTTTGAACCAGAACAGGGGTTTTCTGGGTGGTTTTGTCACCCACCTGTGAGATTCCACTCAGGGGAAAAGTAATTTAACAGGTGCCCAATTAACAATGGCCCAACAAAAATTAACCCCCTTATTTCATAACGTGCTTACGTGGCATTAATTGGAGTAAATGGTGAAATGCATCATTTCTTAATGAAGGTACATTTTTCTATTTACATATAATGCTTGTCCACAGGGCCAGAACTACCAGTCTGGAGGGAATTTAATTTGATTTTAAGAATAAACCCCCAGTTCCAGCCCCAAAGCTCTCAGTTGCTCACTCTCACTTCCACGAAGCTATCACAGGGAATCACTTGATACCAACACTTCTGCCTCAATATATTCATGCTGGGTGCCACAAGCAATTCCAGGCCAAATTGAAAACAAATATATTCATAAAACCTCTGAGGTGAAAGGAAGAACACCCTGCTCTTTGGCAAAGCAAGTTATTAAACATCATTACAGGTGTTTCTGGAAGCAGGCAGTCCAAGCAGGAACACATATTAAACTCACATTAACACTAAGTGACTGCAGCTCCTGCAAACAACACCCCCAGCCAGGAGACTTTGCAAGGAGGAGCAAAAACGAGCCTTGACGTGGCTCTTCCAGCCTGGTCCTGTCCTCAGGACACTCAGCAGCTTGCACAGCTTTAAAAAACCAGCAAAGCCCAGGCCCAGCCTCAGCTGTGCTCACCCCCAGCCCTTAAATGCAGGGTATTTTCCCTTCTGTACTGCCCAGCTCTTCGGGAGGGGCAGAGAACAGGCCTGGCCAGGCTGGGACACACTCACAACCCACGGGATTCAGAGCTCACCTGGGATGCCCAAACTCCACACAAGGGACATTTCCCAATGACCTGCTGTGGGTCCTCACCCACAGCAACCCCCTCTGGCAGGGAGTGTCCCTTGGAATGGTTTCAGCAGCACTTTTGCTGTTTAAAACCCATTTTTAACCCCACTTTTATGCTCAGCTTTCCCATTGCTGTTCATGCCTCCTGAGAAGACCCAGGTAACGGAGCAGCTGGAGCAGCAAGACCAGCAACTCTTCCTTTTCCCAGCAAATTCCTTGTGCAGGACCAAAGCTTTCCCAGAAACATCCAAGTCCAACACAGAGACCTCAGGAATTTTTGGGGGGAGCACTCAGACCAAGAGCTGCTGCTCCACGTGCCACACCATGAGTAACCAGCATCAAAATGTCCACAACCTGTTGCATGGAATGACTCCAACAGGAGACACCAATAATTCATGGAATTCCAGGCTCGTGTGGAACAACCTGGGAGGGCTGAAAATGGGGCAAGATCCCTGGTTTCTCTTTGTTTCCCTGGAGAGAGAAGATGATGGAGGGAATGAGCAATAACTGGGAACTCCCAGGCCTCTGGTGCTGCTTGTGGAGCAAAGTCACTTCAGGCACTTTCCACCTAAAAATCAGGATATGAGCAAATATATTTGAGTTGAAATGCAAGCTGAGTGGCTCTATATCCCCCCTGGATACCTGAATAAACTCCTGATGTTTATATAAGAAGCCCCCCTGGATGCTGAACTCCTGACAGAACTAAGGGAAGGAAAAAGGAACTGAAATGCAGTCACTGAGAATTTAAAATGTTTTTTCATCTCCCACTTTCCTACCAAACCCTCGACAGCTGCTGATTTAGGCTGAGCTCCACACAGTGACCTGGAACAAACACTGTAATAACAAGGAGGAAAATCACAGAACTTTGGGGTGGGAAGGGACCTTAAAGCACACCCAGTGCCACCCCTGCCATGGGCAGGGACACCTTCCACTGTCCCAGGGAATCCAGCCTGGCCTTGGACACTGCCAGGGATGGATCCAGGGGCAGCCACAGCTTCTCTGCCAATTCCAGCCCAGCCCC
>JAWWTY010000106.1:114554692-114576015 GCA_035222235.1 Margarornis squamiger
TCCAGCCTGGCCTTGGACACTGCCAGGGATGGATCCAGGGGCAGCCACAGCTTCTCTGCCAATTCCAGCCCAGCCCCTCCCACCCAACAATCCCTTCACAATATCCCATCTGGCACTGGGAAGCCATTCCCTGTGTCCTGTCCCTCCATGCCTTGTCCCCAGCCCCTCTCCAGCTCTCCTGGAGCCCCTTTGGGCTCTGCAAGGGGCTCCAAGGTGTCCCTGGAGCTCAGTTTTTGGGTTAAATTCCTTGGAGCTGCATCCCATGGGATTGTCTGCTGAGAAACTGAGAACCACAGCATGGAACCATCCCATCCAACTTTATGGACTCTCAGAATCCCAGAATGGTTTGGGTTGGAAAGACCTTAAAGCTCATCCCATTCCATGGCCAGGGACACCTTCCGCTATCCCAGGGAATCCATCCCAACCTTGGACACTGCCAGGGATGGACCCAGGGGCAGCCACAGCTTCTCTGGCAATTCCAGCCTAGCCCCACTTCCCCCAGCCCCTCCTGCCAGGCTCCAGGCCCCCAGAGGTGACAGTGGCATCTCTGGGACCCCTTTTCCCCTCCCAAACTCTGGGCTGGCACGGAGCATCCCACAGAGCCGTGTTTTCCAGGGTGAATCCAAGGAGAGGCTGGGTTGGAGGCAGGTGGTGAGCAAGGAGGTTAAACCCATCAATATCCTCATTTCTCCAGGGAAACCCAGCCCAGCGTTCATGGAAAGGCTTTTAGAACGAATCCCAGAGTATTTTCCCCTCCTGCCCTGGATGATCCATCACCGCGGCCTCTTCCCAGGGAAAGGTGTGGATGCTCAAATTAATGAGCTCGCTGGGGGGGGGGTGTGGAAACCCCCACCCAGCAGCTGCCCCCTCCTCTGGGCCACAATAATGCCCATCATTTGCTATTTCCCCGGGGATGAAAAGCAATGAAATCCCAATTAACCCCTCCTTGGGGTGAAAATGGGAGAAGTGGGGGGAGAGGAACCAAGGGAATCTGATGTGAGTCTTCGCCCTCAGAACCATTTCCATCACTGTCACTGCTCCCAGACTCTTGGAACTGCACCCCCAGTTTGTGTCCCAGGAACGTGTGGTAGGGTTTGACACGGAAATGAGTTATTATTAAAATCTTGCTTGTTTTAACAAGCAAAGTCTCGGTGCCATTCGGGCCACAGGGCAAGGCTTGGACCAGCAACAACTTCCAGTGTAACCCAAGCTGAAAATAATAAATAATCTGGAATAAAAGCTTACAAAAATCACCATCTTCATGGGAACCAGAGGAAACTATTTCACTGTTACCCCAGGCACTGCAGATCCCTCTCTCCAGCCCAAACTCACCTAAAATATATCTTTTTTTCCCAGGAATTTTATCTGTGTAAAACAGACCCTCCCAAAAACTGCCTCCACAGCACATTTAAAAGGTGGAATTACAATCCATGGATACTTCCCTCACTCTGGGCCATTCCAGCCCCTCTCCCCTCTGGAATGCAGAAATATTATGCCCATTAGGCTGCAGCCCTTCTTTTTCAAGTTCTGGGGTGAATGGAGTCATGTTCAAATAATTTCTATGATTTGATTTTTTTTGCAAAATGAAATAGATTTCAATGAGTTTTAAACCTTCAGCTTTCCCGAGTCTTTGGCAGATGATTTGGTGTCAGGGTTATCCCATCGACTGAGAGGATTTTACAGGGTGTTCCTATCCTGATAAGGCACTCATATGTAACAAGGGTTATTAATAATTATTTCTGCTTCAAAGTCCTCTTCGTTCCCCCTGACAGAGAAGAGACACTGAGGTATTTTCACACACTGAAATCAGCCTGTTAAACCTCTCAAATAATGCAGTTTGAGAAAGGCAATTCCCAACCTTCAGGCAGGAGCACAACCCTGGCCATTTCCTTTGTCTCCTCTGCTTAAGAAAATCTGGGTTTATCTCCACCTTTGGTTGATTTGGTTTGTTTTTTTCTTTAGGATGGAAGAATTACATCCAACCAGAAGCAACTCCTTGGGGCAGATTCAAACAAATCCATCACCTCTTCCAAGAGGAATTCTGAACAATCACTGATGAAAAAGGAGCAGGGGGAGAAACCTCAGTTTTTGGACACCCCAAAATATATTTTTTTCATTGTTTTTCCTTTTTTTTTGGAGAGATGGGGGAGAAATGAAGAGACTCAGCTGAGCTGGACCTTTGAGCAGCTTGTCTTGGTGTCTCTTTGGGCTGATTTTATTTAAAATAAGCCCTGGGAGATGGGACATTCAGCAGAGTGAAGGACAAAGCAACGCCGAGGGGGAATGAAATGCCTGGAAATGTCACCCCCACCCCTCTCACGTGGGCACCCTGGATAAAGGACTACAAAAAGGCAACCCCAAGGTGCCAGTGAGCCAAAACAGCCTGAAATGCAGAGATTTTCATGGCAATACAGTTGATTTGGGGGCACAGAGTCCCAGGAGGGGGGAAGGACCTCCAAGCCCAGCCCAACCCAGGGACACCTCCCACCACCCCAGGCTGATAAAACCACCTCGAAAACGAACCACTGTGAGATGAAAAAGGTGCATTTGGGAAGTCTGGAGAGGAGAAGATGGAGCAGCCCTTGAGGCAAAGCTGAGGGCAGGTGGCAGAGCTCAGTCTGACCCAAACCCCCTGCCCAGTGATCTCTGCTGGGTTGTGCTCTCAGAATTCAGCATTTTTGCTTCCTTTGTGCCTGCCCTGGGTCCATCTCCCTGCATGACAAAACACCCCCTGTTTTGGGATCACCAAACCGTTCCTGCTGTTGGGATCCCAGGCAAACACAATCCAGGCCCTTCTCCACCACCAGGAGGGAATGGCTGAGAATTCCCAGCTCCAGGAAAAACCCCCCTGAACTCCATCACACAGCAAGGCTTGGGATGAAACACCAGAGAAGGAAAGAAAAGGGCTGGATTGTCTGTTTTTGTTGCTGATAAAAATGATGTTCACTATTACATCACCTCAATAATTAAGTTCTTAACAACACCAGGGCAGTTTTAATCTTTCTCAAGGGAAGATCAGAAGAGAAATGGAGAAGATTTCGAGATAAGCTCAGGAGCTGCTTCAAAGAGCTGGGTTAAAATGACTTCTGACAAGGAGCTCGTGGCTCCTGCAGGAAAAATCTCCTCCATCAGTGCTTGCAGCGTGTCTATAAAACCCCTGGCAAAGCAAAACTGGCCATGGGACTCCCAAATTCCAGGTGGTGCTGCCTTGGGTGCTTATTCATGACTTTTCCCCCCAAAAATGGGCAAAAAAACCCCTGTTCTCACGTTTTCTTCCTGGCAGGATTAGGAAGATTCAAGCCAAGGCTGGTCAGGAACTACAAAGTGAGTTTAGAAGGTGTTGAGGTTTATTCTGGTTTTTGAAGGGGACTGATTGCAAAAACCACCCCAACCTCTCCTACCCCTTCCCCCCTAAATGTTCCCAGAACTTTGTGGCAAAAATCCTAAACCATAAATACCCAACAACGGCAAATGTGGCCTCTTGAAACAGAGAATGGGTTAAATGAGGTACAAATCACATCCCATCCCTGGGAGTGTCCAAGGGCACTTGGATTCACTTGGAGCAACTGGGGATAGTGGGAGGTGTGGGGTTTGGAACGGGATGAGCTTTGAGGCCCCTTCCCACCCAACCCATTCCATGATCCCTGGAAGAACTGAATGTCCAATGAATCTCTCCAGGAACATCCATTTCTCTGCTCCTGATGGGAAAGAGAAGAGGATTTCTGACCTGAAATCAGAGTCTGAATTTGCTCTATGCTCACCCTGCTGTCAGGTCTTCCCTACCAACAGTAAATCCACATGTGCTTCCCTTCCTCTAAATAACATGGGAAACACCTCAGCAACCGGGGCCTTTTATCCAGGAGCAGGGAAAGGATGGATATCAGACCCCAAGCAAAGAGAATCCATTCCCACTGCTCAGTTCCACCCCGTGACCATTCCCACTACGGCAGCAAACAGCTTTGGAAGAGTTTATTTTTCTGTCCTTTTCCCTTTAGTACCTAAATTAGGAGTCTCCCCCTTCAGCCCAGTGCCAGCCTGGCCCTGGAGCACTCGTGGAAACTGGGAAGAGCCCACTTACATTTGGATTTAAGAGAAATTAATGTGAACTCAGAACTCACTTCCCTTTGCAGGAAATCGGATTTGTTTGACCCTCTGAACTCCCACTTTTCATAAGAGAAACGTTCATTGCAACCAGCTCTGGGGACAGACTTTGCTGAGCTCCTATTTCCCTTTTTAGCCAAATATTGAGAGTTTGGAGAGCTGTTTCCACAGCCTGGGGCAGGTCACCCTGCACAGACACCCCAGCAATCCCACCCTGTCCCTGAGAGGATCATCCAAACACTCCTGGAGCTCTGGCAGGTTTGGGAAGTGCCCATTCCATGGGGAACCTGTTCAGAGCCCACCACCCTCTGGGGGAAGGACCTTTCCCTGAGATCCATCCCAAACCTCTCCCTGAGATCCATCCCAAACCTCTCCCTGAGATCCATCCCAAACCTCTCCCTGAGATCCACCCCAGACCTGCCCTCCACCCTGAGTGATTCTGTGCTGTTGGAAAGTGACAATTTCACCAGTTGTCTGATTTAGTTCCCATGGGGATGACACGTCCCATCAACAGCCAGGTGGGAATTACAAAACAGGAGAAAAAAGGGACCAACTTTGAGAGCTGAATGTTGGGTCAGGACTTGACAAGCCAAGCCAGCAGTAAGAACTTACTAAGAAGGGTGAAATTATTGGAGAAGTGATGATGGTGATGATGATGATGATGATGATGGTGACACCACACTGACCAGCAATAGGACTGGTGGAATCCTGTCCCCAGATGTCCCTCCTGCAGCCCAAACCTGGAGCAGGGAGGACTCCAAGGTAACAGGAGCTCCTTCTGGCCCTGCACTTGCCCAGGGGAGGGAATTTTGGGACATGGATTTGCTGCCTTTGTGGGAAAACAGTTCATTTCACCAGGAAAGCACCAGGCTCTTCCCAGGTCTGCCAAACAACCAGGAGAATGTGGATCCAGGGCAGGAAACATCCAGACCTCCAGAAACCCAGGGGGAAGCACGGGTGGAGTGAAACAACCTCAATTCTTAATCAAAAGATGGGGTTATTTAGCCAGCCAACTCCCAATTTCCCCCCAATTTAAGCATAGATTTCACTGGCATCATCTAAAGATAAAATCCTTTCCCCGCCAGTTTGGGAAATCTGTTTCAATTATAACTCTGGACCGGTTAATTAGGGCAGCACTTTTAGTTTAAGGGGGGAAAAAAACACAACCCTAAATGGAGGGGTTAAAAGAAAAACCCTTCTAATGCTCCCTGGGGTCTCTGGGTCCTTCAACCCAATTTGATGTGAATGAAACCTTTATTGTTCTTTTCCCTCCCGCTGAGCCATTATGGGCCATTATTACCATTTTCCTCCCTGCTTTTGTTACTCCCCCAGCCCCGATGTCAGCCCTGGGCTGGGGGCTTTAAACCAGCTCTTGTTGGCTGTTTGGGAGGAAGCAAAACCCCTCTCGATTTTATAGATCCTTCCCCAAAATTTGCGGTGGGCGTTGGAAATGAAATGCTCTCTTTTTTTTTAAAAGCAGTTGGAAGATATTAAAAGCTCGGGGAAGGAGATGGAACTGCACACACCCCCTTGCCAGGGCTCTCCTGCCAGAAAAACGCCCCCACCCGGCATGGGAGAGTCCCACCCCAATAAAATCCAACAGGGGGGACAAGAGAAAGGGTTAAAAGGCAATAAGGGGATTATTATCCGGCCTGAGCCGAACCTTTAAGTGATATTTTACCGCATTAGAATGGGAGCTGTGATGGTTCAGCTGGTGGTTTAACCCTTCGGAGCCCAAATGCTCATTTTTGTACCCCTGTATTGGTGGCTGTTTGCTGGAGAACCCTCTGGAAGCAGAGCTCCTCTCAAAGAATCAAAGGAAATATCTGTGCCCTCGGTCCAAAAACAACCCCCCACTTGGGCTCCAAAGGGGGTTTCGAGCAATTAACACCCAAAATACTCTCTTTTCAGCTGCATCAGAATAAATCCGAATAAACCAGTGGAGAGGCCGATCTGAGAGGCTCCTGTTCCTGCCACAACTCCACTGAACTGGGAAGTGCCATTTTTCTGATAAAAAGCCCGTCCTGACGAGCTGTGAGCTCTGGTTTTCTGCAGGAGACACTCCAAATAAAACCACACACTGATATTTTCTTGACACACACAACGAGCACAGAACCTCCAGTGCTCCAGTGCACGGAACCCAACCAGAGCACCAAAACTGCTGCAGACCAACAACAAAACCCAGGAAAATCAGCGTTCAGGCTGATGGCACAGCCACAATCCCTCCTGAGCAGCACTTCTGACACTCCTCTAAAGAACTCCTCCAGCCCTGGTGCTGAAGCTGCTGTAGGAGAACACCCCCATGGCCCACCCAGCCCCGAAACCCCACTAAACCCCTCGAGCAGCTGGGGGAAGCCCCCAACATCCCAACACCACCGAGCCTTCCAGAAGACCCAGAGCTTCATCCAAGCGACCTGACACCTTGGGATGAGTCCCAAGGAGTCGGGGATGGAGAGCAGCCCTTCCCACCCTCCCTGCTCCTCACCTGGTAGGGGCAGGGGATGTGGTACTCCCGGCAGCGCTCCTGCACCCACGTGGTCTCCCACACGCCCCTGTACGCCTGCTCGTAGAAGTAGCAGCCGATGACCACGAGCAGAGGCACCAGGTACAGCACGCTGAACACGCCGATCCGGATCATGAACTTCACCAGCTTGTCCTGGTTCTCCTTCTCCAGCGGGATCTCGATGCGCACGCGGTTGAGGGAGATGATGCCGGCGAGCAGGAGGGACACCCCCACCACCACGTAGAGGCAGAGCGGGGCCAGCACGAAGTACCTCAGCGCGTCCACGTCGTAGAGGCCGACGAAGCAGACGCCGCTGATGTTGTCGCCCTCGATCTTGTTCATGGCCAGCAGGATGATGGTGAGCGTGCCCGGGATGCCCCAGGCGCTGGCGTGGAAGAGCAGGGCCTTCTTCTCGATGGCCTCGCTGCCCCACTTGGGCACGGCGGCCAGGAACCAGGTGATGGTGAGGATGACCCACCAGACACTGCCGGCCATGGTGAAGAAGTAGAGCACCATGAAGAGCATGGTGCAGGCCTTGTTGTGCGAGCCCTGGGTGACGGTGGAGGCCTTGTACTGCGCGGGGCTGGAGGCGTTGCAGGCCACGCGGTCCTCCAGCAGGAAGCCGATGAAGAAGATGAGGGACACCATCATGTAGCACACGGCGTAGAAAATGATGGGGCGCTCGGGGTAGCGGAAGCGCGTGACGTCGATGAGGAAGGTGAGGAAGGTGAAGAGCGTGGCGGAGAGGCAGACGATGGAGATGACGCCGATGAAGTAGCGGGCGAAGGAGAGCTCCTCGCGCCTGAAGTACATGTTGGGGCAGGGAGGGGAGCAGTCCCGCACCCGCAGGAAGGAGTAGCCCAGCTCAGGGTCTATCTTGAGCTCCCGGGGACACCAAAAGCCATAATCCCTCTGCACTGCCATGGGCGTCTCCTCCGTGGGCTCCCCCGCCAAGTTGAGGTCAACGAGGCGCGGGTACGGCTCGTCGCAGTCCGGGAACCTGGGAGGTGGGAGGAGAGGGCTTTACAAGGGACATCCACACACCCTGCAAGGGTTAGGAGCCTTATTCCCAGGTGGGACCAAATGAGACAACCCAAGCACACCAGGAAAAGCTGCTGCTCCTCATCCCGGAGTGCACAGGATGTGGAAACCATGAAATGGGTGTACGGATAAAAACCAGACAAATAAAGGGACAAGGACCCCGGTGGGGATTTGGGAAGGAAGGTGGGGATACAAAATCCACCTCGGGGAGTCTGTAAGTTTTAGGCTCCATGAGAACCCATGGGGGCAGGGCTTTGTAGAGCATTTTAGAGCCTTTCCTAAGCAACTTCACGTGCTGGTTACACCAAAAATCCAGGCCTGCATTACTAAATTGGAATTACGAGAGAGAGATTTGTGTGATTAAAGGCTGACTGGAGGCTCAGGACTGCTGGAGGAACAGTCTTGAAGGAGAGAGTCAGAGTCCTCTGACTTATTTCACTAAAGGAATTTTGAATTGTTTTTCATTCTCACCAATCCCTTCCTGCTTGTGGTCCTGCATTTTGACTGTTGGGGTCACTTCTAAAAGAGATAAAGCACTAAGGTGTTGGTTTTAATTTGATTTACATTCTGTTCCCAACAGTTTGGAGCATCACCAGGTGCTGTTTGTGTAAGTTACCTGTGGGGTGCACAGCTGGAAACAGCTGTCTGCACAGCAGCTCAACCAGAGGGAGATGGACTCAAGATGAACTCAACAGAAGGGAGATGAACTCAAGACGAGCTCAGCAAGAGGGAGAAGAACTCAAGATGAGCTCGACAATAGGGAGATGAACTCAAGACGAGCTCAACAGGAGTGAGATGAACTCAAGACAAGTTCAACAAGAGGGAGAAGAACTCAAGACGAGTTCAACAAGAGGGAGAAGAACTCAAGACGAGCTCAGCAAGAGGGAGATGAACTCAAGACAAGTTCAACAAGAGGGAGAAGAACTCAAGACGAGCTCAGCAAGAGGGAGATGAACTCAAGATGAGTTCAACAAGAAGGAGCTGAACTCAAGATGAGCCAACAAGAGGGAGGTGAACTCAAGTTGAGCTCAACAAGAGGGAAATGAACTCATGATGAGCTCAACAGGAGGGAGATGAACTCAAGACGAGCTCAACAGAAGGGAGATACCCTGAAAACAGAGCTTTGATGTTTTATACCCATTAGTTTCCAGCGGATGTCCTGGGCAGGTGACAGAAAGAGGACCTCATCTCCCACCCCAGGGAACGGGCTGGGACAGGGGCCGGGGAACCCTCCAAAGCCGCGTTTTGGGCCGCAGGGCTGGTGCTTAAAGCCCCCGCTGGGGCTGTGGGGTGTCTCACCTGGTGCACTCCATGTCCTCGGGCCAGGCCACGCCGAACATGTCCATGAGCTTGGCGCACTCGCTGTGTGCCCGCTGGCAGAGGCGGCGGCAGGGCAGCGTCACCCGCCCGTACTCCATGCACACCGGCGCGTACAGGGCGCACAGGAAGGGACGGAAGTCCCGCGAGCACTCCAGGTTCACCATCGGGTGGAAGGGCTGTGGTGGGAAGAAAAGAAGGATTTTAGGAAGGCACAAAGAGAACAGCCCCACGGGCACCTCGTTTCTCTGCCTGGTGGGGGGGTCATGCTCGTGGTGCAGAAGGCTTGGGGACAACGGCAGGGATTCACAGGGGACATTCGTGTCCTTGAGTGGCATTAAAAGCGGTGGGAATTCGGCAGCCAAACCCCCTCCCTTGAGGGGAATTTCAGTTCCACCATCAGAGCACAGCTGTAGAAGGCAAAGAGGCCCAGGCTGCATGATATGAAGCTTAGACAGTAATATGTGTGATATGAAGTCTATGATATGAATGTTATATACGTTTATGATATGAAGTTATGATATAAATGTATAACCTTTATGATAGGAAGGTTGTACAAGTTCCCCCAGACAGAACTGGGCTGTAAGCACAGAGAAGGCACATCAAAGGTGTCACCTCTCCACCAACCACCAGAAAACACCATAAAATCAAAAAAAAGGAGTTAGAAAACATAACGGGAGTCTCATCCCCCCTGGTGCCTCAGAACAGGTTTGAGTTCCTTGCTCCCATGAGGAAATGCAAACGTTTTCCAGCTGCTCCTGCCCTTTTTCCTCACAGATGGCTCTGGAGGTTTGCACTGCTCTTCGTGTGAGTTGTTCCCAAACTGCACAGCAGTTCTGTTGTGGGACATTGGAAAAACAAAGGGAATTACTCTGGGAAATGATAATGGTGTTCAAAAAGCACCCCAGCACGGTTGTGTCTTACATTCCAAAAATGAACCTTTCACAGGGAAAAGGAGATCCTCTCCCAGGGAGAGCAGCAACCTCTGCAGCTCTGGGAGGGGATCTGTCCCAGCTGGGCAAACACAGCTGGTCTGGAGCGTTTCTGAGGATGGCAAAGGAGCAGAAATAAATAAATGGGGCAGGGATTTCTGTCTGAAACGCTGATAATCCACGTTATCTTCTCCCTACCCCACATGGGTTCATTCTGCTCCTACCTGGCTTCAAAGCTCCCCAGGACATAATCAATACATAATCAATACTTGACTCTGGGTCTCTGCAGCCCCTGGCACTGCCCAAAGCCTCAGCAGCTCTTGGGATGTTCATATTAGATCAATTATACAGCCCTGCTTTGTGAAAAAAGGCAGAATACTGAGGTCCTTTGGGGCTCACAAGTCTGGAAGGAAAAGCTGATTTGATCCCAGAGTTCCCCCTTCCCCAGGGCCAGGCAGGATTAGAGGGCGGGGACTCTGATCTTCAGACTTTGTGGTGAAGCACAAATGAACCTTGCTGGAGATAAACCCAAATAAACCCCAAATCTTGTTATAACTGGAGCTGAAGGGGAGCTGCACAAAGATTACACGGGCAGACAGCAATTTCCTGGGAAGGCTTTTAAACCTGTTCAGCTGCTTTTTTATCAGAATTCTAGAACCAAACAGACCCTGCAACAAAAAAACCAGGTCATCTCCTGTGGCAATAGAAATGAGAAATACTGGGAAAGAGGAGGAAAAGTTCAATCTCCACCTCTTTACCCTTCCAGTTCTCCCCACATCTCCTTTTCCCTGCAAGAGGTTCATTTTTGGAATGTAAGGCACAACCGTGCTGGGCTGTTTTTGAACACCATGATCATTTCCCCAATTCCCTTTGTTTTTCCAATGTCCCACGACAGAACTGCTGTGCAAAAGGCACAAAAAGGCATCCAAAAGGCAGAAGCAGCTGGAAAATATTTACATTTACTCATGGGAGCAAGGAACTCCTCCTGTTTGGCTGGACAAGCACCTCAGATGCATAAATATATTTATTTTTGAGTATTTAATGCTTAACAGCACAGCTAAAGCTATTGATTGGCCTCAAGGAGCCAAGAAATTGATTCTAGGGAGTTCTGACACCTGAAATGAGTGGGAAAAGCTGAAGGAAAGGCTTCCTTTATCTGATGGGATGGGAAGGAAGCATTTAACACTCTTTTCCTCAAAACAAAACAGATTTACTCAATCCCAACAATCCCTGCTCGTTTCCCTGGGGGACAGGGGACAGGATGAGAGGGAACAGCCTCGGGCTGTGCCAGGGAGAGGGGCAGGTTGGACACCAGGAGGAATTTCTCCATGGAAAGGGTTGTTAAAACACTGGGATGGGTTTCCCAGGGAGGTTTGCAGTGCCCATCCCTGGAGGAGCCCAGGGAACACCTGGATGTGGCACTCGGTGTGACAAGGTGGGGATCAATCCCAGCTGACCCCAGAGGTCTTTTCCACCCTAAAGGGTCCCACTGAAGAAATCCCCTTTTGGCAGGGCTGATTTAGGACTGCTGCCTTGCCCTGGTGCTGAGCACCTCCAGGCCTCTCTCACTCCATCCTGCCTCCCCTCCTGCAGGCAGAACAAAAACCCCCTTATGGATTGTAATCAAATCATCTCAAAACCATGAGGAGGCCCAGCTGAAGAACAGGAGAAGAAAAAAAAAACCCAAGAGCTCCTTGTAAGGCAGAAAAAGAGACTGCCTTGCTTTCCAGCAGCATTTGTGCCCCTGAGCAGCCCTGTCTGTAGGTGCCCCATCTCCAAAAGGATCTTAAAATTACCTTCCCCCCTCGCAGCTCCCAAGATGAAAAGTCCCTTCCACCTACTGATTATGTTGTTCCCTATTAAACCTAAAGCCAGGGGGATTAAAAGACTCTTTTCATGCTCTTGCCCAAGGATGCAGAGCAAGTTGTGACACCAAACCCTGGTGCCTAACAAAGGGCTCTCTGTGAGATGGGATGTGCCTCTGAGAAGGGCCTGCTGAGCAGCTCCAGGAGCAAAGGGGGAGAGGGCAAGGCCAAGGCAAGGCGTGACAGCCACGCTGACGGCAGCAACGCAGGCCAAGTCTGGGGAAATCCTGCAGGGGGAAGACAGAAAGGGTTGAGAAGAAAGAAGCACTTGTGCCCTCCTGAAGGGTTTAAACCACGTCAGAGCACACAACTGGGTGCTGTAGCTACAGCCCCACACCCCCTGGTCCTCCCACCTCTGGGAACAACCTTGATGGCCACGCCAGTTCCTTCAGTGCCACTGAGAGCCCTGAGCTCTCCCAGGCTGAGTGAGAGCCCTCTGTGCCACCCAGGGGCACCACCACAGCCCCCTGTCCCTGCCTCCCTCAGCAGCACAGCCTGACCCAGCTCTCCTTTCCCTCTTCCCACCCTTTTCTGGGCTGGTGCCAAAGTGGTTTTAAGAAACCCCCTGATTCCCAAAAGCGTGGCCCCAGCTCCTTCCCTCCCTCCCTGCAAGTCCCACCTGCTGAGAATGTTTTAATGGCCGTTCTCTGTCAGAGAGGAGAAATTCCCTGCTTGCCTTGGGTTTGTTTGCAGGAGGGGATCGGGGAGTCCCGGAATGGTTTGGGTTGGAAAGGACCTTAAAGATCACCCAGTTCCATCCCCCCGACTTTCATCCTCCAAGGGGTGAAAGAGAAAGGAGAGCTGGAATGATGTGTCCAATTCCCCCCAAAAAATAACTTTGTGGACAGATTCTCACTTTTGGTTACAAAGCAAAAGCAATAATTCTGACTCTAAACACACCCTGGGCCTGCATTTCAGTTTCAGCCTTCTCCCATCACCGAGGGATGCCAACCCAAAGTCCTCTCCTCACTTCACACAGCCCCAGCCAGCGAACCGGCTGTTGCTTGGGAAGTGACACTGCCAAGCTTTACACCAAATTATCCTGGAGATCTTTCCCCTCCCGTTTTCCATGCTTTGAACCGAGAACCAAAGAGGAAGAGCTCTCACAACCTCCTGGAGGGCAGGAGGGAAGTGCTCTCCCCTCGGGCTCTGGGAAGTGATGCCATGACTGTCAATGCTGCTGCAATTCCCTGGTGGAAGCAGCTGCCTTGGGGCATACCCAGCCACGGGAGCTGCTGCTCCCTCTGCCCTGCCTTGCCCTGCCTTTGATTCCGCCTGCTGTTCCTCGGGAAAAAATCTGGGATCGTGTCTCCAAGGGCACCGCGGGGTTTAACTCTTGAGACGGCTCCCAGTCAGGCTGAGCTGGTTCAGCCTCCTGCTCTTGGTGGCCACACGGCCCTGGCTGAAGAGATCTCAGCTCCCACAGTCCACGTCCACAGTGCTGTCCCAGCCACAGCTGGATTCCTGGACACAGTGGGAATTGCAGTGTCCCCACCCTCCAAGGCTGTCCCAGCCACAGCTGGATTCCTGGAGACCACTGGGAATTGCAGTGTCCCCACCCTCCAAGGCTGTCCCAGCCACAGCTGGATCCCTGGAGATCAGTGGGAATTGCAGTGTCCCCACCCTCCAAGGCTGTCCCAGCCACAGCTAGATCCCTGGAGATCAGTGGGAATTTGCTTCCCAGTGTCCCCACCCTCCAAGGCTGTCCCAGCCACAGCTGGATTCCTGGACACAGTGGGAATTGCAGTGTCCCCGCCCTCCAAGGCTGTCACAGCCACAGCTGGATTCCTGGACACAGTGGGAATTTGCTTCCCAGTGCTCCCAGTGCCCTGAGCTTGCTGGGATTGCTGGAGCCTGCAGCCCACTCTCCTGGTCCACACACTTAACCTGGGAATCCTCATTTTTAACTTGATCCCTGAGCTGGAAAATGCTGGGATGAAGAAGAGCCTGAAGCCAGCTGGTGCTGCCAGGGAGCTCAGGGCAGTGACTTGGGGCACTCTGTCAGGCAGCCAGAGCCATTCCCACTCTGCCCACCCAGGTTTGGCTCGAGCTGGGTGGTGACACTCAGGGGTGGTGGCAGAAGGGGCCAGAAACACACGGAGGAATGAAATCCATCCCTGCCTGCCCAGCTTGCTGTGGCTCTGCAAGTGCAGCTTCTCTGCAGGCACTTTATTCTGCCTTCCAAAGGCAGGTGGATGACTCTGCCCAAGCCTGCTTGGCATGCTCGGTGCCAGGGCATGTTCAGTGTAGGATACCTGGCAGGGAGGGCATCCCAACCCACCCCACCAACAACCTCCCCGTGGAGAAATGGAGGGACACTCTTGATTTTGGGGTTGTTTCTGGCTCTGCAGGGGATGGACACAGAGAGACAAAGGGGGCACAGTCCTGGCTGCCTGCTGAGCTTGTCCTTCAGCCTGGAATGGAGCTGTTCTCACACTGTCTGCATGGACCCCACAAGGCACTGCATTCCATGGACCCCACAAGGCACTGCATTCCCAAATCCCACAGCTCAGGATCGGGTGGGGGAAACTCCTGGTTGCAGTGGGGATTAGATGGACACTGCACTACTGCAGGAGTTTAAAAAGAACATATTTTTTAACCTTAGCACTAAAAATAGATGCCTGCATTTAACTAGTTATTTAAGCAACTCCAGCAATAAAAAGACAAGCAATTGCTCTGGGTTTAAGTGATATTTTTCTCATGCTACGGGTTGAATCAGACACTCATCCTGCTATTCCCTTTAAAACCCGAGACCAATTATTTTCCCTGCCTCACTCTGAAAGGGCAGCAATCACGAAACCATCCTAAATTCCCTGTCTGCAAACAGCCAGCCAAGGTTAATTTCTCAACTGCAGGGGGGGAGAAAAAAAGGCAAGATAAAGATTAAAGTAGTTAAAAGACAGCGAGTGACATTAATCTCTGTCTGCACCACTCAAAATCAAAGCCATCTGCTCTTCTCCTTTACAAGCGTCTCCTGCTTCATTTGAAATTCCAAAGTTCCTTCGGAAGACGCTGAGAAGATGGGACCCATCTGTCAGTCTGCACTTTCCCGGCGAGCAGGATGCTCTTTGGGGAGCTGAGGGATGCAGATGGGTGGTCCGGGTACCCATCCCCACCTGAGAGGAGTGCTGGTTTTTCCATCCTCCTTCCCCTCCATGTGCCTGCTGTGATGGGCTTGGGAGAATCCCAGAGCATCAGGAATAAATACACAGGGAATAAATATACAGCACTCTGGTTTGGATCCTGTTGAGACACCACAAAACTCCCTTGCCTGGACAAGCAACAGAGTGGTTCAGTCTTGTCAAAATAGTGGTTTCCATATCAATGACACCTTTCTGTCCCCTGGGGCTGCAAAGACAACGCTCCCAGAGTGTGATCCCTGCTTTGGTGAGCCCAAGCTCTCCAGCTCTCACAAAGAGGGGGAAATCACCAACAGGAGGGAAATCCAGCTAAGGGCAGAGCCAGGATTCCCAGAGCCCAGTGGGATTGGCCTCACCTTTCCATTTTCACCCACGGGAGGCACAGCCCAGCCCTGGGAGCTGTGCAGTGGCATCCTCTCCCTCCCAAAGGACAAGTCACAAGTCACCTGATGGCCTTCAGGGCCACTTTGAGACGGGGCACAAGTTTATCAGCCCCCGTCCTCTCCCCTGGCACCAGCCTCCTGCACCCTGACCTGGGCTTGAGATGGATTTAAACCAAGCCCAAAGCCACACGTGGGACATTTGGGCCACTAACAGGGTAAAAAGTCAGGATCAAACCCTGGATGTTGAGACTGTGGAGTGTTTGCACCTAAATATCTTTCCTATTCAATAAAGAATCATCATTGAGGCTGGAAAAGCCCTCCCAGCCCAGGAGGTCCAACCTGTGACTGGTGCCCACCTCATCCCTCAGCCCAGGGCACAGAGTGCCACATCCAGTCCTTCCTTGGACACCTCCAGGGATGGGGACTCCGTGGGTTGAGCAGCACCTTGGCTGATCAATTCCCTTCTTTCCAAGCTGACTTTTCAACTGGTTTAACTGTTCAAACCTGGAGCAGAACCTCTGGTAGGCAGAAAGCTGCGAGAGAAAAACCAAAGCTGCAAGAGAAAAACCAAACTGAATGGGAAGCTCTACTTGTTACCCCCTTGGCAGCCAGTGTGACCTCACAAAATCCACCAAATTGTCCCAAAATATCTGATTTCACACAGGTGAGGAAACAAAGGCAGACTCAGTTGTAAAAAAGCACCCCAGTGCCTGAGCTATGAAGGCCACACGGTGTTCTCCAGGCAGGAATTACCACCCAGCAGCTCTCCTGCCTTCCCTGGCTACACCAGGACCAGCATCTCCTTGGGAACTGGTTCAAGGACTTCATTTTGCTCCCAGAAAACCCATAACAAATCCCACCTAAAAGCAGGGAATGATCCTGCAGCATCCACAAGGGCAGCTGCTCTGGAATGTACTGCTCTATGAAAACCCCAAACCTCCCCAAAATGATGCCATTTCGGGGTGTCCTGTGCAGGGCCAGGAGCTGGACCCGATGATCCCCATGGGGCCCTTCCAGCTCAGGGGATTCCATGATGTCATTCCATGATTCCATGATTTTACAGAGGTGTGGGAAGCTTTCCTTGACCCTGGTGGATCCAGTGATGCTCCTCTATGGAAAAGCAAGGATTTTTGGGAGGGATGGATGGATGGATGGATGGATGGATGGATGGAGGGATGGAGGGAGGGAGGGAGGGAGGGATGGAGGGAGGGAGGGATGGAGGGATAGATGGATGGAAGGATGGAGGGATGGATGGAGGGAGGGAGGGACGGAGGGAGGGAGGGATGGAGGGAGGGATGGAGGGAGGGATGGAGGGATGGAGGCATGGAGGGAGGGAGGGATGGAGGGAGGGATGGAAGGATGGAGGGATGGAAAAGGAGCAGAGCACACCGACCCAACAACAGTCCTCATAAATAACACGATGCAAACTGACCTAAGAGCATAATCTGCTGGATTAACACCCTAACCATTATTCTGGCCAGCAAATAAACCCTATCTGTAACATATTTTAACAGCTGAGCCTCAATCTCACATTGCAGACCATCTGCTGTGTCTGTACACCAGCAAACACCCCCCCCCACCCCAGCTGGGTGGGAGAGCAGATTTACATTTCTGGGCCTCAAAATTAAGGGTCTTTCACAGGGCAATCATTAAAATCTGTGGTTTACTGCCTTGACAGCTATTTCTTTCCCTCATGGTTCCTTTCCAGGCAGGCTACACTGTCCCCTACTCCACTGAGCTGTGTTTTGGTGTCAGGAACTCAGAAATCAGCGGGTTGTTTCATGCCCATAAATAATTCAGGGGGGTTTTCCTGGATGTGGGATCTGCAGACCCTGCAGCCCTGCTGTCCCCTCTGTCGTGGAATCCCAGGATCCCAGACTGGTTGGGAGGGAAGGGGCATTAAAACTCATCCAGTTCCAAACCCTGACACCTCCCACCGTCCCAGGGAACCCAGCCTGGCCTGGGACACTGCCAGGGATGGATCCAGGGGCAGCCACAGCTTCTCTGGCAATTCCAGCCCAGCCCCTCCCCACCCTCCCAAGGAAGAATTTCCCCCTGATATCCATGCATTTACTGGAGCAGAATCCACCCAAACCAAGCTGCACCATCCCCAAATCCCAACTCCACAGCACCTGCCATTCCATTTTATCATTTCCCTCCTCCAGCTTTTCCCATTTCTCTTCCCCTCCCACCCAAAACCAGCTTTTCACAATTCCCAATGCCGGGCTATTTTGGCTGTCAGGAGTGCCAAGGGGTTGCACCTGCTTTGGGGATCCCTCCAGCCAATTTCCATCACAGGAAAAGTGGTGTCTTTTCCTGGAATTCTGAGTGGAAAACCAGGATCCCCCTGCACAACCAGCCTGCAGAGCAAGGACAAAAGGGCCATGGCAGAGGTAAAAAGTGACCTTTTAGTCGGATCTCGGGATCATCTTTTCCATGTTTTTGGTATTAAGCAATAAATTCTTCCCGTGTGACACAGACAATGAGAAAATGGGATGGAATTAGGGAAATTGTCAGGTTTTGGAAAGAGATTTTTCAGCCTTTCCCCATTACAGTTGTGCAGTGAGTCTGTAGGGTCTGAACAAACACTGGCTCCACTTATTGGGGGTTTTACGTTGTTTTTAAAGGGGATTGCCCATCCCAACACGTATTTGTTTTGCCCAATTACAGAATTCCAAGGGAGCCACCAAAGAGGCCCCTCCATCAGACAGCAACCCAACCCTGAAAAGCTGAGAAGATCTCAACTCACCCCAACAATTCAATAAAAACTGCTTCCTGCCCAAAACAGAAGCTTTAAGATAATGACTCCGCGACTTCCCCTTTTAACCCTTTCTGCAACCACGAGCCATTTCTTGAAGGGTTGGGGGGATGCAGCAGCTGGAAATTAAAATTTCAGATTCATGAAGCAATAGCAGCCCTCCCATTCAGTGCCAAGTTAATGAGGTCACAGCTGAACGCTGCAGGGGAGCACAGGGGGAAAGAATTCAAAAGAATTGCAATTGTAGCCCACTTTCCCACTGGCCCAGACAGCTGTTCCCCTCCAATTCTGGAACCCTCAGCAAAACTATGAAATTAAGAGCAACCCCCAAGCTCCCAAGGTTGATTTTTTTTTCCCTGCTCATGGTTAATAATTCACCAGACAAATATTGGGCAGGAATTCCCACGGTGCCTTTGTCTCTGTGCCACCCTAAAAGGGTGTTTGCTTCTCTCACAATACACTAAAGGAGGATTTACCCTCAAGTTTCTCCCTGTTTGGGGCCAGGAGTTGGTGCCTGGCTCTGTGCTGGGTCCTGGACGTGGTTTTTGGGGGGAAATGGCTCCCTGAAACACTCCCAAGGAGGACAAGACCAAACACAATAAGGGGATTAATAAGGCAGTGGGAGGACAGAGGGGACAAGGGAAGACAAAAAGCTTGGGCAGCTCCTCTGGGAGGCCCCTGTTTTCCAAACCCCAAACTGTTTCCCAGGGAAATAAGAATAAAGAGAAGCAAATCTCTGTGGGTGCTTTGCAAGGAGAAACTCTTCAAGGTTCTCTTAAGCAGTGACTCACAAGCACTGCAAATGTCAGGATGTGCAGGGGAGTCTGCAGCAGGGGAATCCACGTGGAAGGGAATCAGGGGGATCAAACCATAAAAGAACAGGTTGGATAAATAGCAAAGGCTGCATCAATTCCTTGGGGACAAGGTGGAAGCACTGAGGGTGAGGCAAGGAGCAAGAAGGGCTGTGTTTCCCCATTGACTGCCTTTGAATGATTGCCCAGCAGTGCCAAATCCACTTTATATATTAATATCTGTTCCTATGAGGCTGGGAAAGGCAGCTCAGGGAAGAGGAGTTGTGAGCCTGTAAGGCAGGGAGGGGAGTGTCCCTTTGTCAGGGCTTTGGGACGAGTTCTTGGGATCCCCCAACCCCTCCAAAGAGGGAGGGGGAACCAAAGGCTGTGCCCCAAAAACCTGGGAGTTTGCTATTCCCACACAAAAGCAGCTGTCTCCCGTTGTGGCAGGGAAAGAAATCAAATAAAAAGGATAAGCAAGTGCTGGATCTGAGGGGCTGCATGGCCTTTTTGTGGGGCTGCTTCATTAAGGGGGTTGGAAGAGCCAGGATTCGCCCCTGGTTGCAAAGTGAGAGCAAGGAAAATGCCCTCCAGGGGCTGGGGGTGTTCGTGTGTCAGCCACAGGATTTGGGAAAAACCAAGGGCAGATCTCCAAATCAGACCACTGAAATGGTGTTTCTTCTACAGGAGGCAAAGGCTGTTCTTCTGCAAGGATGGATAATCTGTCATTTAAGAAGCCACAGAGAAAAACCTGACAAAGCAACTTCACTGCCCTTTAGCCAATTTATCTCAAAAATGAACACATTTGTAAAACAGCAGATTAAATGTCAGTGTCCCGTGACATTTTTGTTCTCTTGACTTTTTCCCCCCTCTATTATTGACAACAAGCATCAAACCTGACACCTGAGGCCAAACCTGGCTGGGACATTTCCCCCTGCCCTTCCATTTCCCTCTGCCCTTCCATTTCCCTCTGCAGTCCCATTTCCCCCGGCCCGTCCATTTCCCCCTGCCCTACCAGTTCCCCCTGCCCTTCCATTTCCCTCTGCCCTTCCATTTCCCTCTGGTTGAAACGCACAGTGGGGAGGCAGAAAGAGCAGGGACCCAGCAATGGCTCTGCTCCTCTCTGACATTTATTCACAAACCCACCCACTCCTCCACAAAGACAGCAGGAGAGAGAATTGACAGGATGATTAATCCCTTAAGAAGGGGGGAAATGAAATACACGGGAGTTTTCAGAGAAGAATCCTGAAAAACATGAATGATGCTTTCAGAGCTGGGAGAGGGGATGGAGAAGAGAAAGAGTTCTGGGGTTGAGTTCCAAAAGAAAGATGTTTCTCCTCGCCCAGACGTGACAACTCTGGGTTCCAGAACTCGAGGAACAGGGAACCTAAAACAAGTTTACAAACGGAATAGCAACTTTTCCAGCGATGAATTCCGGGTCTCCACGGCACACCAGGCTGAGAAGAACCACAAGGAGCTTCCCCTCCTCGTTCACATTCAAATCAAGCAGCCCTTTGTGCTCCTCTTTTCAAATTTCCTGCCCCGTTTCCATGGGAACCCCCGGGATGCCAAGCCTTGGAGCAGAGCGAGAGGCCAAGCCTGGCCAGGGCTGGGAAGGAAGAGGGGAGGGAGTCAAAGGGCAGGATTGGGCTGGGGAGAATCAAAGATGCCAACCTTTGTCACCCCACAAAGGGGGGTAACCATAGGGACGGGTTCCAGGGGGACACCGAGGCCAAAATCCATGGCATGGCAGGAAAAAGGGGAAAGGGGGTTGTCAAAAACGCGATGGCGGCGCCAAAAATGTAAGTCCTGCAGGTCAAAGGCAATAAAATAAAACAAAACAAGGACTGAGCATCCAGCTTGGTGCTGGTTCTAAGCCACATTAATTCATATGAGAGCACAGAGGAACCGGGCAGACCCGAGTCCCAAACCCAAGGGCAGAATTTAAGGTGAAGATGCCAAATGTTTCCCAAACACATCGAGGAGAAGTGGGAAGAGCAGAGGGTGAGGGAGATGGAGCCCTGGCTTCCAGCACCCCCATGCAGCTCCCCTGGGTGGTTCCAGGGGGCATGGAGGAGTCTGGTTGTCACTGTCACAGCAGCAGAGATGTGACAGGCTCCATAAAAACACAAACATGGCTTGTTTTTGTCACTGGACCTGGTGGAAGGGACAGCAGGAGGACGAGCCCTGGGAAACCACCAGTGAGACACAAAGGGAAGACAAGGTCCAATTGTGGCTGCGAGCAAGGGATGCAAAGCCAGATGGGGGCTGTTTGGGGACTGGAAAAGCAGACAATAAACCAACAGGAAACTCCTCACACGACACTGAACTTCTGAGAGTGATGCTGGTGTGGGGGGTGACGAAAGAACTACGAGTTCAGGGAGGAAAAGGGGAAAAGAGGACACAGGGAATGGTTTCCCAGTGCCAGAGGGCAGGGCTGGGTGGGATGTTGGGAAGGGATTGTTGGGTGGGAGGGTGGGGAGGGGCTGGGC
>JAWWTY010000106.1:114580523-114591051 GCA_035222235.1 Margarornis squamiger
CCCCAGCTCTCCCAGCCTGGCTCCAGAGCAGAGGGGCTCCAGCCCTGCAGCATCTCTGTGGCCTCCTCTGGGCTCTCTCCTGCAGCTCCAGGTCCTTGTGCTGTTGTTCCCAGGGCTGGGGGCAGAATTCCAGGTGGGGTCTCAGGAGGACAAAGTTGAGGGGCTCTTCCATTCCCTTGGGTTGCTGTGCTCAGGTGGGAACTGTCCCCACATATCCCTCCTGGCAGTCACTGATTGTTAAACTGGTAATTCTGACCATGAGACACTCTCCCAAAAATAAATCACTGCATGTGCCAGCAGCCTGAATGTCCATCTTCTGTGCATTTATCCCTGGACTCACTCTGGATTAATTCCCTCAAGAGATTTCCAGCCAAAGACAGGGCTCTTTCCCTTTCTTCCTTCTCTGAGCCTCCTCCAGCCTCAGAGCAGGTACAGGCACAGAGCTCTGTGTTTCAGCTGAACATGCAAATTATCCTCCCACGTGGCTGCTCTTCCAGCCTAAATCCTCCAGCATTCACTGAGTTTGCAGCACTCCCTGATTATCCCAGGCCTTCACGTGGAAAGGACCAAGCTGGTGGTTCCAAGAAACCCCTGAGAAAGCTCATTTTACCAACCTCATGATCACACTCATCCTTGTACGACCCTGCCCGGGGATGTCACAGCCCTTGTTCTTCCCACACTCTTCTTCCCCACTGAGGGTTTCACCTCTGCATAACATTTGTGCCCTTTCCAGATCAAGGTTGAAAGCAGGAGCTGCTGCCTTTGCAAAGGCAGGCCTCAGGTATTCCTAAAGCAGGAATTTCCAAGCAGGAATCTCCTCTGCAATTCCAGCTCGGAGAGGCTCTGGTTCAATAATAAAACAATCTAAAAGCTTCACAGGGTTATTTCTAAAGGAAAAAACCCGAGGGGGAATAAGAGAATATGAAGTTAATGAAAGAAAAGGCTTTAATCAGCTGGAACCTCCCGTGGCCCTGCACAATTCCATGGTTCTGCAGGGATCATAATCTTACAGGCTGATGACAAAATTAATCCTTGCTGCAAATTAGTGCCTAAGATCAGGGTGCTTACAAAACACCAGCTGATTAAACCCCACCTCTCCATTAGCTTGATATGCTTCCACTTGCAGGGGTTTGGGATGCAGAAATGAAGGCTACAGGAGGCCAAGGAAAAGTGGGACATTTAGAAGGATACAGTGCATGGGAAAGGCAGGAGGGGATAGGGGGTGGAAAGGGATAAAGATGGAATTAAGGGGGTAAGAAGTGAAGGATTTTCCGCCTTACATTCCCCCCAAGGGAGGAAACACCACTAAATGAGCCACTCCATACCTGACCTACCTCTACTGGAAAAATTCCTCTTATCCCAGATAATAAGACCAGGCTGGGAATAAATATAGCTCTGTCTTCTGCTGATGCCCTTTTAAGCACACTCTGGTTCTTTTCCACTTGAAAAAAAAATAAATTAGCTAAGGCTCCAAAGATCACAGAAATAGAGCTGGCAAGGGCATGCAGACCTTGCAGCACATCCTCTGCTCTGAGGCAGCTCAGTGGAAGGATCCTCTGCAGGGATCAATACAGGAAACAAACCACGACCCCTGAAACAGGACACGAGAAGCCAGCTGTGCCCACATCTGGAGCTGCACGTTCTGTGTCACAGGCCATGAGCTGTTCACTTGCTCTGCATCCAAATACTCAAAAATCCACTGCATGGTTTGTTCATATCAATCCAACATGACCCTGGGCATGCTGATGGATTAGGAGCACATAAACCAGCAATACTCCTCTCCCAGCTACTTCCCTCACAATGTAAGATACAAATCAACTGCAGGGTGGCATTATTTCCCTATTTCCCCCTTTTCACCTGCCACCTACACAGTGGCTCCATCCCCAAGTCCCTGCTGCTGCTCTCTCTTTTGATATGGAGAATGGGAGAGGGCAAAGGAACAGCACTTTATCCCCCCTGTCCATATGGTGGCTGCATCACCTCCTTCTGACACATTTGACCTCCAGTATAATCCCAAAAGACAACTCAGAGGGACCCTCTCAGCCCTCAGCCATGCCTGGGTCCCGTCCTTTAAAGCCTCTTGGATCCCCCACAATCATTTGTGAGGCCCCATAAAAATCAGGGTAAGGGAAAAGGAAGTGCTGGCAGTGTCTTTGAGTGCAAGAAGGCTGGGAAATCATCCCATGAAACTGCTTCTCCCCATCAGTGACAACAGGATTTCAGAGCACCCTCCCAGGCTCCAAGAGGCCACTGAGCTCCTTGTTCTCTGATCCAAATGTCTGCCCACAAAACCTGCACAAGGGCAGATCAAACCCACTGCTTGTATAACAAAACCCTTCAGGGCCACAGGAATATGGAGTGCAAAAGAGACAGCAGGTCATTCTTTGCAGCAATAATAATCCAAGAGATGGGTAAACAAGGCCAGGTCCCCAGGGAGGCAGAGGGGGAATTTCACTTCTCCATGACATTCAGCACAGGATTTATGGGACTGCAGGACTGTGGGAGCAGCAGTGGGGGGTTTGTGCCAGCATCCTTGGGGATATATGGAGTGGGAGGTTCCAACAGCACCCCTGGAACTGGCTGTGTGTGCTGGTTTTGGGCACGGGTTACAGGAAATATGGCAAATCCCTGGGAGCAGATGGGAGCACTGACCCTCTGGAGTCAGGAATGAGAGCCCCTGGACAGCTCCCAGCTCTGCTCCAGCCTGGACAGCTCAGCCCAGGCACAGGAGAGGGAAAATCCCTGCCCTGCACAGCCAGGATCTCACAGGGACAGTCTCTGTCACCACCAGTGTGACACTGCTCCTTTACTGCTCCTTTCAGAGCACAGCACATGGGAAAGAGCTCCCATTCCAGGCTCTGCTCCGGCCAAGGGGATGGGTGTGGGCAGAGGTTGGGGTTTGTCCCCCATCAAAAGGGATATTTGGGGGTAAAATAACACTCCAGGCCCCTGGATGCAGCAACCCCTCCCTCCAATCCCCCCAGATTAAAGCAAGCAGAGCAGAAAGCTTAAGGAATTATCTTTCCTGGGCATGAATAAAGACAGAGGAACTGATTATACAGCAGGGACCTGGTGCAATATTTGCCTTTGTTTAATCAAGACTGGAAGAAGGTGGATTTGGATGGGATATTGGGAAGGGATTGTTGGGTGGGAGGGTGGGGAGGGGCTGGGCTGGAATTGCCAGAGAAGCTGTGGCTGCCCCTGGATCCATCCCTGGGGGTGTCCCAGGCCAGGCTGGATTCCCTGGGACAGTGGGAGGTGTCCCTGCCCATGGAATGGGATGGGATTTGGGGTCCCTCCCCACCCAATTCTGTGACTCCACGATCCTGCTGACTCCCTAACCTGGTGATGTGATTTATCAGCCTTTATTGTAATCACGAAGGAGCCCTATCAGCACAAAGCCCCAGAAAGGCAACTTATTGATTTCTTCAAGCCCACAACAAACAAGTTTTCCAACAGTGCCCTCAATGAAGCAGTCAATGGCACGGGAAGGGAAGCACACTGCATTTATTGATGGCAAAACAACAGCCACAGCAGCAATCCCTGCTTCACTTCACTTTCCCTCTTTGTTCTACTGGGCCCTTTTGCTTATGGGTTTTATCAGGAACCACTGGGGAAAAAAGTGCTACAAGATGAATCACACTGATTCTGCTGCTGTTTCATTTGATGTTTGCAGCATTTGGGGAGGGCTTGGAGAGGAGGGGTGTCACCAGCAAAAGCCATAAAGCAAGATTTAATAGACTTCAAGCAGGGCCAACACTTGGAGCGCTCCATCCGTTTGACTGAGACATTAAATTACGTCTAAAAAGCCAAATAATGAAAGCTTCCACCTTGCTAAGCATATATTTAAGGGGGAATCTAAGCTGACACAAGGAGTGGGAATACACTTAGGAAGACCTGTGGCTTTCCACCCTTTTCCTCCTGCTCAAAACTCCGCACTGGAGACCCAGGCACCCAAGGGGTGGATTTAAACTGGATCACGGGCTTGTTCCCCCATCACAGCCTCCCCCATTTCTCAGGAGCAGCCCATAATCCATGCCCAGACTGAAACTCCTGCTTTAAATGCTAATTCCTCTGGCAAGGGCAGTGCTCCACACACCCACACCACCCACACCCCCTGGGCTAAGCCTAAGAATGGCCTTGGCACCGAGGTGGTGTCTGATCTGCAGCGAGGCAGCACTTCATGCCAGCTCATTTGTGCCATTAAGTTGTGTTTTCCACCCCAGAGTGCAGAGAGGCAGCACTCACTTCTCCTCTCCTTCCCTCTCGGTGCCACAAAGCGATTTTCCCAGGAAAATCAGAATAATTGCACGGGTTTCTGTGGCTGAGGGGCCATAAATTACTGCTCTGCTTCCAGCAGGGACCATAAATGAGCTGTGAAAGCGATGCCTCTGACAGGGCTCTGAAACCACGGCTTGGACACACCACCGAAATCAGGAAAATGGATATAACGCTGGCAACGGGAGCAATTAGCAGTGAGAGGTGTAATTTTAATGATAAATAAATCCCTGTGGTGCCACTCTCATCCTCACACCTCAGCAAGGCCAAGGCTGGCAGCAGGGCCAGAGAAAGGGAATTAAAATGACCCCAGCAGGGAGGCAGGTGAGTCGCAAGGAGAAAGCCCCAAAAGAGCAGGAACAGTCCCATTTGGAGAGGAGAAGCCTGGGGGATGGAGCTGGGGTTTCCAAAATCTCCTGTGTGACAAAGGGAGTTTAACTGCAGCACAACACTGGACAACGGGGGATGAAATGAAAATAGCAGGGAACTGGTTGAGAAAGGGGAGAGAGAATAAGTAGAATCACAAAATTACAGAATGGGTGGGGTTGGGAGGGACTTAAAGCTCATCCAGTTCCAGCCCCTGCCAGGGGCAGGGACACTTCCCACGAAACCATCCAAAGGAGCCACTGCAAGGCCATAATTCTTCCACACAAAGCACATTTAAGGGCAGGAATCTCTATTTTCCCCTTACAGTAAAAAGCCCCCACCACATCTGGTTCAAACTCTTCCACAGAGAGGCTCCATAAAGCCAGGGCTTTATGTTATTTACAAAGAACAATTAAATTAAGTCTCTGTGTTGTCAGGAAGAGCATTCAAAGAGGAAAACACATAATTATTCTTTCAGTTCTCAGTGCACAGCGCAGGGAATTTACCACAAGCATTCCCAAGCACTTCAAAAATACAAATAAACCTAATCTGGACAAATCCAGATGGAAATTTGAACAAGCTGACAGCGAGGCTTGCCTGATATTCTGAATTTCCATCGATTTTAGTGGTAGCACAGAATCCCAAAAAAGGGAGCTCCTCACACAGGGTGGCAGGACAGAGAATAGACTGAAGGGAACTTCAAAAACGAACTTAAAAGTCTTGCATAAACTATAGATATTTAAAGTACCAGCTTAGCACAAGCACACCCAGAGTATTTCACACTCAAGTTATATTAAACCAGGCAAATTCTGCAGTCACTGAATATTTCAGGGTATATAATCACAGCACAACCCATGCAAGTGGTGTTTGGGTTTGCATTTAAATTATTCATTAGCCTGATGTTATTTTCTAATCTCTTCTTCCTGGATTCTGCTACCAAAAATTTGTTGACTAAAGGCCAAAACCATACATATTTGAGACAAAAGTAAGTCCTACCTCCATGGCCAAAGCTGCTGTTTGCTGGTCGTAGTGGTTGAGGAGGTTGGGCATGAAGGTGGTGTTGTAAGGCAGGTCCTGGCACATCCTCAGGATGATGGGCTCACAGGAAAACAAGCTGTGCCCTCCTGTGAGCCCCACCAACACATCCAGAAGCCACAGGGAGCACCAAACCCAGCTCCCAGCCATCCTTCCACGCTGGGAACGGGGCCACTTCCAGCTCCTTCTGTATCCTCAGGTTTCACCTCCACAACGATATTCCCAGTCCGTGCTGGAGGCTCTGCCGAACTGGAAGAGTCTTTGTGTTCAACATCCTCAGCTCAGTCCGGGAGACGATGATGCATTCGAGGCAGATGTGCAAGGAATCTTCCCTTTTCTCAGGCCAAAACTCCAGGAATTAGTGGAAGTTGTTAAAGCATTTAACCACATTCCCACACGACTGAGCCCATGGTGATAAAGGAGCAGCAGGAGCAGCAGCAGCGACGTCCTCCTTTGGGTGGGGGACCTTGAAACAACACACAGAACACACTAAAAAAGCCTTGAATTGGATTAAAATATGGGGCATCTAAATTTCTAAGAATTCCTACTGGCACAGCAATTGCTTCAGGTTCTCCTGTGCAAGACTACAAGGTCCTTGGACAAGTTTTAATTCTGGTTTGGGGGTTTTTTTTTTCATTTCTGGAAGACGTTAATGGAAGAAATCAATGGAAGATGGAAGGAATTAATGGAAGATGGAAGGAATGAATAGAAGATGGAAGAAATCCATGGAAGATGGAAGAAATTAATAGAAGATGGAAGGAATCAATGAAAAATGGAAGAAATTAATGGAAGATGGAAGGAAACCATGGAAGATGGAAGAAATCCATGGAAGATGGAAGAAATCCATGGAAGATGGAAGGAATTAATAGAAGACGGAAGGAATCAATAGAAGATGGAAGGAATCAATGGAAGATGGAAGAAATCCATGGAAGATAGAAGGAATCAATGGAAGATGGAAGGAATTAACAGAAGATGGAAGGACTCCACGGAAGAAGAGCTGCAATGCTGAAAGCCCTACCCAAAAAGGACGATGCAAATGGGGACTGCACCTCCTACAACAGCATCATTTTGAGAACCCCCCACCCTTAGAACTTCCCCCCCGTGAGCAGCACAAGTGTTGGCCACGCTGGAACCAGTCCACTGGTGACTCAGCACCTGCACTGGGGTGTTCACCCCACCAGCACCTCGTGGCTCTGCGTGGCCCCGTAACTTCGGGGGGATAATTAAAACCCACCAACACAGCACTCGCCACCAGCCCCAACCCCACAAGTCCCAGCTCGCCACGGCGCTGCCCAACGAGCTCCATCAAGGCCTGGCTGGAATTGGCCTGTTGGTTTGGTTGGAAACAGCTTTTTTTTTGTGGTTTCTGCCCCATTTGAGTTCCCTCTGCAGGAGCCATCACAGCAGCTGAGGACAAGGCAGGAGAGGGTGTTTTTTCGGCCAGCCCTTTGGCCATGAGGAGGGGGAATCACAAAGGGTTGCCAAGTTAAAGGCTGGGGCTGGATTGTCTCAGTGGAACAGGGAATCAGCACATTGTGCTCCTCAGCTGGAGGAACAAACCCTGAAATCGGAGGCTAAAGCTTGAAAAAGGTACTAAGAGCACAAAGAAGCCCCTTTTTAATGATGATCTTGTCCTGCTACAAGAAAATTCGCAAAATTCAGCCTCTAACCTGCTTCGAAGTGAATTGGTGTTAAAAAAGGTATCAGAAATTCAGAAGCTCTGTCTATACCAGAAACCCCCAAATTTATGCTCCCAATATTATTAATATTCCCAAGAGCAAGCGTGCAAAATTTGAACAGATTTCCAGTCTTGGATGTCCAGGAAGGGAAATAAATCTCTTTTTTCCCTATTTTCTATTCTCCCTAATGCAAGGGTGGTGAGAGGCAGGAAGGAGTGAATTCCCAGATATCTGCTGGTGTCAGTCATGCACATTTTTGGTTCACACAGGCCCATCTATCTCATGGCCAGAAAAATTAAGCAGCACAAAGCTCTTTAAGCCCTCGTGCACTGGATAATCTTGAGAGGCTCCTTCCAACCTAAACAATGCTGGGCTGCTCCCTGAGATCACAGGAGACAATGCTCTGGGCTGCTGGCTTTTGAAGACAGGCTGGTTAAAAACAAACATGCAAATAGGGAAAAAAGATGATAAAAAACCCCCAAAACGTGTTGAATTAAGTTCATTGATAATTTTTTTTCCCCAGGCTGCTCAGCTCTGTCACAGAGATCGATGGGGAACCCATGGTTGAGGCAGCACTGAAGAATACAAGGAGGAAAGCTGTTCCAAAGGCAGGAAAAAATGAAATATGGGCAAAAGAAAAGAGAACTGTAGGACCAACCAGCAGAGCTCGAATCACAGCGTCTTGCTCATACCCTGAAGCAAGTGTTGTTACTCTGAGGAGTCAACACCATGACTTGAAAAGATCAAAATCAGCCACAATATTTGAGACATGTCACACACAACCACACCTGATTTTAGCCCAGTTTCACATTCTTATGGGGTTGAAAGGTTATGCCCTTCTGATGTGAGGGTGCCCTTCCTCAGAGTGCCTTTTTAACAGCTCTCACAAGAAACAGAGAGCTGAACTATTCCATTTTCCAGGCAGCATCACCAAACCCTGAAGGCTTTTGCATTTTCTCCCCTCCTGACCAGAAGGTCACGAGTTCCACACAGACAAAACCAATCCCTGTTGAGTTTTGAGCAGTTCCCTGTCCATGGGAAGGGTCCCCTTCCAACCCAAACCATCCTGTGATTCCACTTTGCATGAGGTGCCCAATCCCTCTGGAATGCAACCCTTTGATTTGAACATTTTAACAACAGTTCCCCAAACTCAGGACAAGAAGCCTTTTGAGATTGTTGCATTCCCACTCCGACCACCAAATGCCAAGGATTTTATTCCACACTCGGAGTGAAATCACTTTGCAGTGTGGGCTGAGCAAGTGACTTTTTCTGCTCGCTGTAACTGAGGCTGCAGCAGAGACCAGTGGAAAATGCCTCATGAAAAAGGTCCAGAAGCAACATAAAATGAGCTGTTCTCACACCACTTAAAGCCTGAGACACAAACATTGGGAAAATCAGGGTCAGGATCCGGAGTCTTGGGGGGAATTTCATGAATACTTCACACAAATTGTATTAATGACATCGAAAGGAGAGGCTCCCCAAAAAAATCCACGTATCCTCTGACTCCCCCAGAGCCTCACACTGAAAATAACACGCAAAAATAGACTCAAAAAGCCATATTAAAAAAGCTTTAACTGTGCAAAAAGCAGCGACAAATTTCATCACGTTCTTTCAGGACCTTTCCACTTTATGCTCAAGACATGACTTACAGTAGCATCAAGGAAATTAAGAATATATTTACAAGAGACAGGGAAAGTAGAGCAAATTGTAGAGCCCTGTCACCCAGTGCCCCTTCTCGGGAAAACCAAACAATTCCAGGTGAAATGAAGCCAAAAGAGACCCCTCTCCTTGTGAAAGGAGAGACAAGTTTTGCAGAGGAGATATAGATGATCTATGAATTGGTGCAGACAGATGGGTGCTGTAATAAGCAATCTTGAGTGTCAGGAGAGCTGCTTACCACAGATCCAGTCTGTGCACTCTTTGTTAAGCCTCCACATATGAGATTCTGTGGTTATTTTTATATGTATATGAAAACAAAACACTTTCGATGACACTGGGGATAAAAAAGGAGGGCATGTCTCCTCACCCACCCCCAGGCACTGCAAATAAAACGCAGGCAAAAGGGGCAGGAAACAGGAGTTTGTTAGGGTGGTTATGGAATTATACAGTATTTATCATGAGAAGAAGCTCAAGCAATGCCTGAGCTTTAATTTAATTTATCCTGGTGTAAAGACAACTGTTATAAAGAGGGAATATCGTGAAATGAAAGGTTGATCCCCCTAAGTCTATTTTTTTAGAAAATAAATTTCAAAGGCCCTGAGGGAGCAACGAGGGGGGGGAAAACAATGAGAAAAAAACTCATCAGACTCCAGGAAGAAAGGATGGGGGTGGATTAATTCACAGTCATCTGTCCCAGGGAAACGGGAAGACAAACCAACAGCCTGGACTCCTCCTGCCCAAGGGACAGGACAAGGGGAAAATGTCACCTCAGTCCCTCCCCACCCAACCCTGACCATGGGGAAGGCAAGGCAAGGAACTCGCTCACTGCCAGCGCTTCCCCTGCCCATTCCCACCCACGGGAAGGCACAAAAGAGGAATACATTATTCCCCCAACTCCATTTCAATCAGTCAGCAGGGAAGAAACTCCAGCACTCCGCTCCCCTCTTCCACAAGGCTCCCACCCCACAATCCCCCACATCCTCAGCTGGGAGACTGGGACGGGGGAAAGAGGGAGCGTGGAAAGGCACAAACCCTTTCGGAAAGTCATGGAATGGTTTGGCTGGGAAGGGACCTCCAAGCTCGCCTGGCTCCGGCGCCGGGAATGCCGCTCACTAGATCCACAGGGATGGGTCTAGCAGCTCTCTGTTCCTTGGGAAGGAGCTGGAGAGGGAGCTGGCCGTGCTCCCCGAGATGGGCAGTGGGATGAGCGAGCATCCCCTTTCCTTCCCCCCGCATCCTCACGGCCTTCTAAAGGCGCAGGGAACAAGTGCACACAGGGACCCGCATCCTCCGGGGAGAGGGAAGGACATGCCTGTCCAGCACACCTGCACCCCTCCCCGTGTGGAAAAGGAAAGAGGAGTGCCTGCAGAGAGCGGGCATCCCCCTATGGGCCTGGGGGGAGCGGGGTGCGGGAGCAGCATCCCTTCCTGGGGACCCGCATCCCTGCCCGGGGCTCTGCATCCCTTCCTGGGGACCCGCATCCCTGCCCGGGGCTCTGCATCCCTTCCTGG
>JAWWTY010000106.1:114618928-114632379 GCA_035222235.1 Margarornis squamiger
CCCTTTAGGCTCTGCAAGGGGCTCTCAGCTCTCCCTGGATCCTTCCCTTCTCCAGGTGACCCCCCCAGCTCTCCCAGTTTCTGCTGCCCTCCACACCCACCCCATCCCCCTGGGACTGGCCCAGAGGTGGCCCCACTGTGTGACCTCTGGGGTCACTCCAGGCAGGGGGGGAAATATCCCCCCACCCTTATTATTTTTAATAAAGGTCCTCCTGGCCTGTTTTTGGGCCACCTTTGGTTCCCCTGGGGTCAGGAAGCCCCAGGGAGGTGGGATGGGACCTCTGGAGGGTTCTGCTCCTGCTCTGCTCAAAGCAGGGCCAACCCCTAAGAAGGACATGGTGCTCAGAGCCCGTCCAGATGTGACCCCAGCACCTCCAAGGAGGAACCTCGAGGTTGTGCCAAGAGGAGCAGCCACTCCCCGTGGGCTCTGGGGGGAAAAAATCTCCCTTCCCCAAAGCAAACTGGAATTTCTGTGTCCAAACTGGCCCTTCCCAACGGGAACCAAGGCCACCAGCAGGAATTATGATCTTCTCAGATGTTTCCTCAAGGTGATTTTACCTCGTTCCTCCTGTTGTGCTCAGCTGTGGCTGCCCCTGGATCCATCCCTGGGATTGTCCAAGGCCAGGCTGGATTCCCTTGGAGCGACCTGGGCTAGTGGGAGGTGTCCATTCACCATTTCTCCCAAATGCCTCAGCTCCTGTGGGATTTGGGCTCAGACTCACTCCCCGAGCAGGGCAGTGCCCGTCCCTGTGCTGGGCACTGCTGGGGCACCTCAAAGACTCTGTCACTTTTTGGGCTCCTCGTGAAAAGAGACGCCATTTGAGGGGCTGGGAAGGGAACGGAGCTGGGAAGGGGCTGGAGAACTCCTGAGGGAGCTGGGAGGGCTCAGCCTGGAGAAAAGGAGGCTCAGGGGGGACCCTCTCCAGTGAAGCCACTGTTGTCCACGTCACTGTGGCCACCAGGAGGAGGGTTTTGTGCTGCTTCATCCACGGAGAGCTCCATCCTCACAGGAGGACGTTTGCTGCCCCATCTCATCCTCCTGCTGCCCCTCCAACCCCTCCCCAACCTCCCCCAGCTCACTAAAGCTCCTTGAGGTGCCACAGAGTGACTGTCCCACTGCCCTGCCCACCCAAGCAAGCAGAAAAAGGGCTTGGACCTTCATCACGCTCATCCTCATCCCACCATGACAAAGCTCCCATCGGTCCTGGTGGGAATGATTCAGCAGGAAGAGCCTGTACCCCATTTTGGCCTTTATCACCCCCAAATGTGGGGCCAGGGAGCCCTTCCAACTTCAGTTTATTAAAGCACCTTCCCATGAGCAGGGCGTGGCCCTGGAATCAACCAGCAGGTCCTTGGGGAGCTCCTGGAAAACCCCCTCCTGGCTGGTGGCACTGGGTGAGAAGGTGATGCTCAAGGTGAGGGAGGTGGGTCATTCCTGGCCAGTGGTACCCAAAGGGGTCCCAGGAGAGGAGGTGATGCTTGGAGAGATGTTTTCCTTCCCGGGGTCAACCAGGAAAACAATCAGGCAACGTCCCAAAAACGAACACGTGGGGCCGGGTCCGTCCTCCAGGATTTAAGGGATCCACGAGACCATGGGGAGCAGCAGGACTTCCCAGCTCCCGAGCTGTGCAGCTCCAGGCAGCTCCTGCTGCCAGGTCCCACCAGCTGCTCCGTGTCCTCCTCCCGAAAAGGATCGCTGCCTTGCCCTGCTAATTGCCTGTCCCTCGGAATCCTCCTCGCCGGGCACGCGATTCCTTCCCCGACTTCGGAGCAGAAACGCCCCTCCCCCCAAAAAAAAACCCTTTTCCATCAATTCCTGTTGGTGTTTCATCTCCTGGTTTTATAAGGGGTCGGTTGTGCCGGCTCCCAAACCCCAGGAGGGCCAAGCAGGGGTGTTGGAACGCTGGGAATGGTGCAAAGGTGGGTGTTTCTCCTGCTCCACACGCCGGGTTTGGGCGCTCCGTCATCCCTCTGCTAATTAGCACGGCCATCAACGACGTCACCCCCATGTCATTTGCTGCCTCCTGCTCCTGTCAGCTCGACATCATCATCATCATCTCATCATCATCATCATCATCGGCTCCAGCGGTGGAGAAAAATCCCTTTGGCCAAATTTGGGGGGGGGAAAGGCGATGGAGCGGCAACGAAAAGCTCCAAAATGGCTATTTGGGAAGGGGAAGGGAAAGGGAAGGGGGGGAATGTGGAGGGAATGAGGCCCTGAGAGGTTGGGAAATTATCCCAGGAAAGGACAAAAGAAGCACAAAGCCCTTCCCCCTAAAACATCCCAAATCCAGGCCCTCCTGTTTTCCCCTAAAACATCCAAAATCCTGTCTCTTCTAATATAGGCTCTCCTGTTTTCCCCTAAAACATCCCAAATCCAGGCTATCCTGTTTTCCCTTAAACATCCCAAATCCAGGCCCTCTTGTTTTCCCCTAAAACATCCCAAATCCATGCTCTCCTGTTTTCCCTTAAACATCCCAAATCCAGGCTCTCCAGTTTCCCCCTCAAACATCCCAAATCCAGGCCCTCCTGTTTTCCCCCAAAACATCCCAAATCCAGGCTCTCCAGTTTCCCCCTCAAACATCCCAAATCCAGGCTCTCCTGTTTTCCCCTAAAACATCCCAAATCCTGTCTCTCCTCATATAGGCTCTCCTGTTTCCCCCTCAAACATCCCAAATCCCATCTCTCCTGTCTTCCCCCTCAAGCACCCCAAATCCCAGCCCTCCTCCTGCCCCCAGCTCTCCTCCAGCCCCTCCTATGACGTCACACCCCACCGCTTTGGGGCGTTTTCCTTCATTTCCTCCATCCCAGGTGGTCCCACCTCGGGGCACGAAGGCACCTCCGACCCTATCCAAGTGGAACAACCTTTGGCTCCCATCCCCAGCCCTTCCCAAGGAGTCATTACAGGGAATTACCAAGATAGGATGGCGGTGCCACGGCGGATTTGGGGGATTCCTTGCAGGCAGAGGGGTGTGGGGTGGCTCCTGGATCCGTGGGTTCCCACCTGGATGTGGGGGGAAAAGCGGGATGCTGCTGCTTTGCAGGAGGATCCGCCGAAGGTCGGGATGGATTTGGCCTTCCCGAGCCAAGGGCAGCGTTTATTCCCGATGCCGGAGCGGGCACATCCCTCTCGCTGCTTCCCGACGTGCTCGGAAAAGGGAACTTGGAATTCTCTGCTCCATCCATCCTTCCCACCCGGGATGGGGCTGGGAGTGGGGTTGGGGACCCCCCTTCTGCCTCATCCCGGTGTTTGGGGGTGGAAAAACCCCCTGTGGGAGAAACCGAGGGCCTTCCCAGCGCTTTGGGGGTCATCCTTCATCCATCCCCCCCCCCCACCCTCCACCCCAAAACCCCCCCAAGTCCCGGGGGGGGGGATTTGGGGCGGCGGGGAGGGCTGTGGGATGCGGGAGCAGGGGGAGGACGCGCATCCCTGCGCCGGCAGCCCCCGGGGGTGGGCTCAGCGGCGCACGTGTGCGGGGAGGAGGTGTGGGATGCGCGTGTTCTCCCCCTATAAATCCCCCCGCGCCGAGGCACCGGCTCCGGAGGAGCCACGGAGCCCGGGAGCCGGCAGCCCACAGCACACCGCAGGTAGGGATCCTGCCTCTCCTCCCTCCCTCCCTCCCTTCCTCCCCCCCTTCCTCCCCATCCCGGGCCGAGCCGCTTGCCTTGCCTGCTTTGCAAACCCATCCCTGCCCCATCCCGCCTTCCATATCCCCATCCCTCCATCCCGCACGCCTCCTGGGCCACGAGAGGGAAAGTTTCACCCTCCGGCCCCAAAAAGCCGGAGAGGAGCCGGAGGGACGCAACAAGAGTCGCCACCCCGATGATGGGATTCTCTGCCATGGGGGTTTGGGTTTTTTAGGGGATTTATTTTTTGGGGAGCCGCCGTGCCACGACTTCGCCCTTCCCGTGTTTCCACCCCTTTTTTCTTCCAGCCAGGACTTCACGGGGCTCACCACGGGATGCTCCGGGAGATGCCGGGCTCGTAACCCGTCCCTTTTCCCCCACCCCAAAAATCCCTACGACAACGACAATGGGATTTTTTTTCTCTCGTTGCTTTGTTGGTTTTATTCCCCCCAAAAAGCAGGAGGGAGAGGCTGAAATGCAGTGATGGGGGGAGAGATGCTCTTCCCGAGGGGTTTTTTTTGCCTCCAAACAGCCTTTTGCAGCCTCTCCAACCCCACATCTGTGTTTACAGTCTCACCGCGGCGTCTCATTTTGGCCAATTATGGCCAATTACCTGCTCGAGGGGCACCGAAAAAAGGAAACGCTCGTTTTTCTGCCCAGCACCCGGCAGCTGGAGCCAACCCCCCCCCTCCATTCCCAAATCCCTCCTTTTCTCCCCCAGAATCCCTCCTTTTCTCCCCCAAGATCCCCCCAAAAGCTGCCGTCACAAAGCCGTGCCTTGGCCAAGGTTTGAGGGGAGCAGGGAAGTGGCTTTGGTGGTGCCGGTGGGGGACACTGTCGGACAATATTGTGCTTTTTTGGGCTGGGAAAAGGCTTTGAGTCCTTCTGTGCTGCCTCCCAGTGGGGCTGGGTCCTGCCTGGCCGCATCCCTCGTGCCCTCTGGCTCAGGCCTTGGCTCTGGGCACGGTGGGAATGGGAAGGACGGAATGAATTGGGGCCGGTTTGGGGAAGCGAAGAGCTCCGGGATGTGCTCCACACGTGGCGGGATTAATCCCAGCCTGGAAAAGCTGGACCATCGCTGCCTTTTCCCCCCCTGTTTTGGGGAAGGATGGTGATCCCACCGCCGGGATCATCCCTGTGGTTCTCTTTTCCCTTGGGAAGAGGGGATGGAGCATCCCTGGGGGCAGGCAGGGAGCGTCTCCTGCCCGAGAGCTGCCGACCCAAAACCGCGTCAAATGGAGCGGATAAAACCCATCTCAGCAAGCACCTGCTTCCCCTTCCACCCCTTCTCCCGGCGTTATTCCCACCCCACAGCCTTCCCCTTGGACACGGCAGCAGCTCCCCCATCATCCCAGCCGGAGCAATAAATAAAAGCCCCTTGTCCTGATGGAGGACCAGACCCCGCCGCTCCCCGAACCGCGTGCTGGGTTTTCACCAAAACCTCGGGGTTTATCCCCCAAATATTAATGAGGGCCATTCAACCGGATGGAAAACTCCGCAGGATCCAGCCCTGGGGCAGCCCGGGATGGAGTGGCTGCGTCCTGACACACCCCTTGGGATGGATGGCTTGAGTTTTTGGGGAGGAAGAGAAGGGTTTGTGCCTCTGGGTGGCTGTGACATCCCGTGCTGGGGTCCGTGGCATTCCCAGGCACGGCGCATCCCTTGGGAAAGAGGGCCCGGCCTCGGTTTTCCCGGAGGAAAGAATATGTTTAAAATGGAGAAAAAATGCAAAAGAAAATGGGGGAAAATGCGAAAGAGCGGGGGGAAAATAGGAAAAAATGGGGAAAAGCTGAAAAATTGGGGTGGGGGGGAGGGATGGGATGAAAAGCATCCCTCTTTTTCCCATGGATTTGTGGCTGGGAAACTCAGGAAGGGGCTTCACCCCCCTCCAAAGGTGGGGAAAGGGAAAAAATCCGCCGCGCTCCCTCCTTCCCTTTTGACAGGTTGATTCAATTGTTGTTGGGGAGGGGGTTGTGTCAGTGATGCACAAAGAGGGGGCTCTTTCCCTCTTTCCCACGGCTGGCCGCCCGGGAATGCTGGCCGGGAATGCTGGCCGGGAATGCTGGCCGGGAATGCTGGCAGGGCACGGCTCGCCCGATAACATCTCCCAATTAACCCGGGAAGAAAAGGCGAGCCGTAATCTCGGCGCCTCCTCCGCAGCCAGATGTGCCTTTGCCGGGACGCTGGACTTGGTGACCCTTGGGGACACGGGGACACGGGGGTGGCTCCCCCGGGTGCCGAAGGGTTTGGGGCTGGGGGGATTTTTCCAGGAGGGGGTTTGCCCTCTCCTGGGAGCTCCGTGCCGAGGCTCTGACTCAGCCGCCAGCCGGCTGGAATGACTGGAGGAAGATAAAGCCTTAATTCCCGGCTCCTTATCAGCTTCCCCCTCGGACCCTCCAGCAAATGACGAGCGGGAGCTGCCGGGGCTCTGTCACCGCCCGCCTGGCAGGGACAAAAGGTGCCCGTCATGCCACTCAGGGAGCGGGGAAGGTGCTGGAAGGGCTGGGAAATGAACGGGGCACCCTCTTGCCAAGGGGCTCCCCAAAAAGCAGCCGGGAATGTTTGGAGCGACACCCGTGCCTTCCCGCTCCCGGGACACCGGGGGGGTGGCACCGGGGTGGCACCAAACTTGGCGTGGCCATCCTGCTCCCCTCCTTCACCTCCGTCTCGTCCCCTCGGTGCTTGTTTTACAAACCTGGCATCCCTTTTCCCGGCGGGGTGAGCGGGGTTGGGAGCGCCCCAAAACCTCCTGTTCGCGCGTGGCCGTGGGGCCAAACCTCCCGGGGGTGGCCTCGGTCGTGTCCCTTTAATCCCCGCCTGTCACCCAGGCGGGTTCTGCGGGAATGTCTTGGCTGGCTTGTCTCGGCTCAGACCCCGGCAAAGGATGGGGACACGGGTGGCAGCCCCCCCCAAAAACACCCCCCGGGAGGGGAAACCGGAGCCCAAGAAGCGCCCTGCCCCGGGCACAGCCTGGGGACAGCTTGGGGACAGCTTGGGGACGTGCTGCCCTGCCACATGCACCTGCTAAAATAAGCCGTGCCCGGGACTGGTGCCACGAGAGAGCCTGGAAAAAACGGGACGCGCTTTTTCCCCACCCCGGGATAATTCGGGCTCTCTGTCTGTGTGTCCGTGTCCGTGTCCGTGTCCGTGTGTCCGTGTGCGTGTCCGTGTCGCAGCCGCTGCCGGTGCCACCATGAGGGCTGTGCTCTGGGACCTGCTGCTGCTCTGCCTCTGTGCCCGGGCACGGGGCGACTGCCGGGCCGACTGTCTGCATTGCGACCGACAGCTCTATCGCGACAGCTTCGATGTCCTCGTAAGTGCCGCCGGCCCCGGGGACGCGGGGGGATTGCCGAATTTGGAGGGGGACGTGTCGCTGCTGTCACTGTCCCTCCTCCCCCGCGGGGTGAGGTGACCCCAAGGGAAGATTCAGACCCCCGAATCCCCCCCAAAAGACCCCCAAGGCTGAGGTGGCCCCAGGAGGGTCCCAAAAACCCTGAGCACCCCCAGCTTTCCAGCCCCCACCTCTGCCAGCCCCGAGGAGCCACCAAAGTCCCCCCTGAGCCCCCTTGGGGTGGGACCAGCTCTGTCAACTGGTGACCCATGTCTTGACCCACCCTGTCCCCCAAGGAGCCACCAAAGTCCCCCCCTGAGCCCCCTTGGGGTGGGACCAGCCCTGCTGGGGTGACCCATGTCTTGATTGGCCTCCTACCCTGGATGGAAGGAGCCACCAAAGAGCAGGTTTGGGGTTTTCCCAGCCCCCAACCCTCCCTTTTCCCCGTGGCCGTGTCCTGGTGGGCAGCAGAGTTCCTTTCCCTCCCGTTCCCATTTTCCTTCCTGGAGGATGATCCATCATGTCCCCCTCCCACTCACTCATTTATTGGTGATGATCAATCCCTCACCTTCCCCCCCAAAGGGGCTGGCAGCTCATGAAGCCCCCGGGGCTGGGAAATGTCCCCTCCCTGCTCCAAAACCAGGCCCCATGGAGATGCTGGAGCCACCCCGGTGCCACCCCCTTCCTGGCATGTCACTGCCCCCGGGTTTTGGGGTGCCATCAGCCTGGCTTTGCCCCAAAATGTTGCTTTGCTGTCTGAAGGCACCAAGAGCTCCGCAGGATCCCCCTCCTCCTCCTGCCTGGTCCTGCCGTGTCCTCCCCAACCAGCACGGCGGGGAGGACATGGGATGGTTGGAGGAGAAGAACCACCTGGGCTTTTCCAAGGCCCAGTTTCGGCTGGGAGGAGCCTCGTGGTGGGCTTTGATACAACCCCCTGGCCAGTTCCAAAGCCAGGCATTCCCACCAGCCATCCGTCCTGCGGAGGTGGGAGCAGATCCCCCTGAAGTGACAGGGAAGGACAAAGGACCAGCTGTTGGGGTTGGTCTTCAAGACGTGGATGGATCACCCGGTGCCCAGAGTCACCCAGGGGTGGTGCAAGCCCACGGAGCCGACAGAAGGCGGGAAGGAGCTTCCCTGGGATGTGGAGGAGCACTGGATGGTGTTTGCTGAGGACTCCCAACCCCACTGCATGGAGAGAGAAGCCATTTCCACATTTTTAGGACCACAGACGGATGGCTGAGGACCCTGGGGTGGCTGAGGACCCTGGGGTGGCTGAGGACCGTGGAGTGTTCCTGCTGCTGCACTGTGGGATGGGTGGTAGGACCACTGATGGTCTTCACCTCCAAGCCTTCCACCAGAGCTGCTGCCTGCACGTGATCCACCCCTTGCCATCATCCAAACCCCCGGACGTCCCAGGGCAGCACCTCGGCTCAGGATGCCCCCGGTGCCTCCACAAGGACCCTGGGAGGTGTCAGCATTGAAACGAGCCCACCACGAAGATAAATATGGGATGGAGACAATTCCACGTCGGGGAGGACAACCCTTCCCTCCTCAGCCTTCCAGCCACGGTTCCTTCGGGAGTTTGCTTAGTTTGGCTCTCCTGTCATTCCCACCTGGATGGTCTTCCCTGGGTGCTGCTTTTGGTGGTCCTGGTTGCACTCGGGGCCAGATTGGAGTCTGGATTTGATGGAGGAGGCCTCTTGGAAAGGGATAAGGCACAATGGGGCTGGAGGAAGCCCGATGTCACCTCTTTGGTCAGGGAGGGTTCCCTGGAGCTGGGAGGAGGCAGATGCCACCCCTGCCTTTGAAGGAGGACCTGGGGAACTCTGGTTGGCCTCACCTCCACCCCTGGGGAGGTGATGGAGCTCATCATCCCGTGGAGCATCTCCAAAGGCGTGAAGGATAAGGAGGTCACTGGAGCAGCTGGATTTATGGAGCTTGGCCAGCGCCCTGGCTCTTCTCTGCAGCCACCCAACCAGCGGGGCTTGAGCTCCAATGTCAGGCTGTGACACCGTCACGGTGACACCGTCACGGTGACATCATCTCCCGTGACATCAGCCGAGCTGCTGGAGCACGTCAGGGGTGGATGAACAGGCAGTGACGTGGAGAGAGACCTGGAGGACCTCGAGACCTTGGTTAAGCACCGGGATGGTGTGACAGGGACACCCTGAGCGACCAGCAGGCCGTGCAGAGCTGGGGGAGCAGCCAGCCCAACCACAGCGATGTGCTGCCATCCAGAGGAACCTTCCCGGGATGGACAGAGGAGCTGGTGGGAATGTCGTGAAGATTAACGAGGACAAAAGTCCTGCCCTCGGGGAGAAACAACCACGGGCACCAGGACATGCCGTGGGAACCTGCCTGAGGTCCCTTCCCACCTCCAGCATCCATTCCCACCTCCAGCATCCATTCCCACCTTCACCATTCCTTCCCATCTCCACCATCCCTTCCCACATCCATAACCCTTTCCCATCTCCACCATCCCTTCCCACATCCATAACCCTTTCCCATCTCCACCATCCCTTCCCACCTCCACCATCCCTTCCCACCTCCACCATCCCTTGCCATCTCCATAATCCCTTCCCACCTCCAGCATCCATTCCCACCTCCACCATCCTTTCCCACATCCACCATCCCTTCCCACCTCCATCATCCTTTCCTGCCTCCATCATCCCTTCCCACCTCCATCATCCTTTCCCACCTCCTCCATTCCATGACTCCCTGATTTTTTGGGCTCATGGCCAGCTGGAGGACCCAGCAGAGCACGGACTGGTGGAGTAGGAGCGTGGAGGTCACTGGGGCAGTGTGGGGCATGTCCAGCAAGGAGCAGAGCCTGGCTGGGGAAGGTCAGGAGAGGGATGCTGAGGTGGCTCTCCAGCATCTCCGCCACCATCCCCACCTCTGGGAGCCCAGGAACGGGTTTTGGGAGGGGTTGAGGCCAGGCAAGGGCTCATGAGCTGCCAGCACCTTCCCATGGGTGTCTTCCAACGGGCTGCAAGACGGGGGATTCTGGAGCACCCGGCATTTGACACCGCCCTTTAATCTCCCTTCCAACCCAACCCAACATGACCCAACCAAACCCATCCCACCCCAACCCACCCTAACCCATCCCAATCCAACCAAAACCAACCCAACCCAATATAACCCAACTCAACCCAATATAACCCAACCCAATGCAACCCACCCCAACCCAACCCACCCCACACCACCCCAATCCAACCCCAACCCGTCCCAACCCATCCCAACTCAACCCACCTTACCCCAACCCAACCCATCTCAACACAACCCAACCCACTCCAACCCGCTCCAACCCAACCCACCCCACCCCAATCCACCCCATCCCAACCCAACCCCAACGCAACACATCCTAACCCATCCCAATCCATCCCATCCCAACCCATCCCCACCTATCCCAACTCATCCCAACCCACCCTACCCCAACCCACCCCATCCCAATGCAACCCAACCCACCCCAACCCACTCCATTCCAATCCATCCCACTCCAACCCACCTCATCCCAACGCAACCCAACCCACCCCAACCCACTCCAACCCAACCCACTCCAACACAACCCATCCCAACCCAACCCACCCTACTCCAATCCACCCTACCCCAATGCCACCCACCCCAACCCAACTCGTCCCAACCCACCTCAACCCAACCCATCCCATCCCAATGCAACCCAACCCACCCCAACCCACTCCATCCCATCCCACCGCAACCCAACACCAACCCAACACACCCTAACCCAACCCAACCCACCCCACCCCAACCTACCCTATCCCAACCCATCCCAACCAATCCCAACCCAATGCATCCCAACCCAACCCAACACACTAACCCACCCCACTCCAACCTACCCTATTCCAACCCACCCCATTCCAACCCAACCTACCCTATCCCAACCTAACCTAACCCAAGCCAACCTACCCTATCCCAACCCATCCCAACCCACCTCAACCCAACTCTACCTAACCCAACCCAACATAACCCACCCCACCCCACCCCAACCACCCTCCACCAACCCCATCACCCACCCCTCCTTCTCCCCCGCAGATCTGCATCCTGGAGTGCGAGGGCGAGGCCGTGCCGCGGGCCACCTGGGAGCTCTGCGCCGCCGCCGCCGCCCGCTCCTCGCCCCGGCCCCGCCACCTCCCCGTGGCCGACGACCCCCGGGGCCCCTCCGTGCCACGCGCCGCGCCGCAGCCCGCCGACGAGGACATTGGCCGGTGGCCGGGCGCGGGGTGGGCGCCGGCGGCCAAGGGGGTGCAGAAGAGGTACGGGGGCTTCATCGGGGTGCGCAAGTCGGCGAGGAAGTGGAACAACCAGAAGAGGTTTAGCGAGTTCCTGAAGCAGTACCTGGGCATGGCGCCGCGCTCCAGTGAGTACGACCTTGGCGGAGGCGGCGGCGCAGGCGGAGAGCACAACGAGATCTGACGGAGAGCCCGCCGGGGCCAAAACACCACACACGGCACACCCTCCACTCACACCCCAAAATCCACCCCCCCCACACACACCAAAACCCGCCACGTCCCACCGGGGCAGCCCCAGGAACCAGGGAGGGGCAGAGGGAATAACGATAATAAAAAGAATGAGAAATAAATAAGGACAAATCGGGAATTTGCTGGGGTGGGAGGGAGGGGAGGGGAGGGGAAGGGAGGGGAGGGAGGGGGGTTTGGGGTTGAAGGGTGGGTTGGTTCTTCCACACCACACCCCCCCCTAAAAATAAAATAACCAGGAGGATGAAAATTAATTAGGGGAATACGTATTAAAAATATTTCAATTTTTTAGGCATTACAATGGGGGTTGGAGAGGAGAAATGGGGATTAAGGGAAGGGGAATTGGTTCGGGTTTTTAAATGATGAGGGAAACGGAGGGTGGGGTTTAAGTAGGTGAAAGTAAAGGTTAAATGGAATAAATGAAGGAATATAAATAAAGTGTTTAAAAGAAATGGAAAGTTTAAATGAAAAGTGTTTAAAAGAAAGGAAAGGTTTAAATGAAAAGCGTTTAAAAGAAAGGAAAGGTTTAAATGAAAAGTGTTTATTTAAAAGAAATGAAAAGTGTTTAAAAGAAATGAAAAGTTTAAATGAAAAGTGTTTAAAAGAAATGAAAAGTTTAAATGAAAAGTGTTTAAAAGAAATGAAAAGTTTAAAAGAAATGAAAAGTTTAAAAAAATAGCTAAAGTGTGTAAAAATCAATGAAGGGCATTTAAACCCCATAAAAGAGTAAGTTAAAATATCCAAACCAAATTGAAACAGAGCAAATTGAAACGGCGTCAAATTCGAAATAAATGGAAGTGACAATAAATTGCGTTTCAATCGAATCAAAATGAACCCCGATTAAAAGAAATGGAAAGAAACGGAATTTAAATGAAAATTAAATGAAAATTAAATGAAAAGAAATGGAAATTAAATGAAAAGAACTGAAAACAGAACGAAAAGAAACGAAAATAGAGCGAAAAGGAACGAACACACAATGGAAATAAATGCAAAGAAATGCAAAGAAATGCAAAGAAATGCAAAGAAAGGCAAAGAAAGGCAAATCGAGGCAAGCCGAGCCTTTCGGAGCCCTCCCCTCTCCCCCCGCAGCTGCCGAGCGCCCAAACCCCCCAAACTCCCCACTGGGGACCCTTTGCCCCCCTTTTGCTTTTTGTTCGTCCCCCTTTTTCCCTCCCTCCGTCCGTCCGTCCCTCCCTCCGTCCCTCCCTGCCCGGGGGCCGCTCCCACAGCCCCGGGCTGCACCTCGCGAGGCGCCGCCGCTCCCTCCGCGCTCGGCTCAGCTGCGTTTCGTTTCCCCTTTTCTTTTCGTTTGCCCTCTTTTTCCTCCTTTTTTTTTTGGTTTTCCCTCTTTTTCCCCCTTTTTTTAATTTTCCCTGGTTTTCCCTTATTTTTTTGGTTTTCCCTCTTTTTTCCCTTTTTCTTTTTTTAATTTTCCCTCTTTTATCCTTTTTTATTTTAATTTTCCTTCTTTTTCCTCCTTTTTTTATTTTTAATTTTCCCTCTTTGTCCCCCTTTTTTTTTAAATTTTCCTTTCCCCTTTTTTTGGTTTTCCCTCTTTTTCCCCTTTTTTTTTAATTTTCCCTCTTTTCCCCTTTTTTTTTTGATTTTCCCTCTTTTTCCCTTTTTTTAAATTTTCCCTCTTTTCCCCCCTTTTTTTTGTTTTCCCCTCATTTTCCGCTTTTTTTTAATTTTCCCTACTTTTTTTTTAAATTTTCCCTCTTTTTTCCCTTTTTTTTTTTTGGTTTTTTCCCCTCTTTTTTCCCTTTTTTTTTTTAATTTTCCCTCTTTTCCCCTTTTTTTTTTTGATTTTCCCTCTTTTTCCCCCTTTTTTTAAATTTTACCTCTTTTTCCCCCTTTTTTTTTGGTTTGCCCTCTTTTTCCCCCTTTTTTTTTTTAATTTTCCCTCTTTTTTCCCCTTTTTTTTTGGTTTTCCCTCTTTTTCCCCCTTTTTTTTTTGGTTTTCCCTCTTTTTCCCCCTTTTTTTAATTTTCCCTGTTT